>JAFMSR010000009.1:6895040-6953869 GCA_022818135.1 Saxidomus purpurata
TTTGCAAGTAGTTAGAGTTAATAAAGGTTTTGTTCTGTTCTGTTCTGTTCTGTTCTGTTCTATCATAGAAACAAGGGTTCTACTGTAGCAACCCTTTTAAAGGCCCGATACTAAGCCCCTGTTAGGTATACTTTCATCATGTAGTTTCATGTTGTATGTAATAATTGGCTAAACATGTATAATTCTGTCTTCTTTTTCTTTTTCTTCTTCTTCTTCTTCTTCTTCTTCTTCTTCTTCTTCTTCTCTGGTGATGGCTAACAGTCAATAATGAACATTATGGCCATACGTGAGGGGTTAAAAATGTAAGCTTCCAGGTCTTCCCAGCTACTCCGTACACCAAGAAGGACACTGGTAGTGTGATAGTCAAAAAAAGATTAAAAAAAGATAATAAGATCTTACTTTTAGTCAGTTATGCTTCGGGGGACTTTGCTATACTCTTGGACGTAAACTTTAATTACTTAGAGTTATCACTGAATGTGATTTTAATACCTAAATGATAAAGTCACATGTTTAAGGGAAGACTCATTTATTTTCAAGAGGGCCAAGATGGTCCTATAACGCTCATCTGGCTAACATTGGCTTTAATGCAAGGTCAACGTATAAAATTTGACCTGGGGTCCTGATTTGAACAATCTTGGTAGAGGTCCACTACGCAATGCTACATTCCAAATATCTTAGCTCTAGGCCTTGTGGTTTTAGACAAGAAGATTTTTTAAATTTTCCCTCTGTGTAATCAAGTGATCCCCAACCCAGGCGGGGTACATTTGGACCCGAGGATCATGATTTGAACAAACTAAATAGAGTTTGACTAGGTAATGCTACATGCTAAAATATCTAGTCTCTAGACCCTGTGGTTCAAAGAAGAGTTTTCCTATAGAAATCTATATAAAATCAAATGACCCTCCCCCAAGAACGGATCAGTCATACTAGACTATATACTTCATTCATCAAGTGGCGAAACTCTGCATTTACCATATTGATAAGCCTTCTCAGTTATAGGGTTCATCTCCCTTACAGACCATATATGCAGAGACACATTTTATCTCAAAACTATCGGTGTTTGTTGCCTATAAACGGACACATGGAGAGTATGGAAACATGTGGTGTGAAAATATAGATGTTGTTTCTGTGCTATCAGTAGCTGGTATCATTAATAAATGAATCAGTGAGAAACATAGTTTTACACATGAAACAGAAAGCTGGAACAAAAATGTCTTCATTATTTTTCAACCAGTTCGCTAAAAGACAGTTACTTCATATTTTTCTAATTTAGTAATATTTTGTTACAGCAGTCTTTACAAAACAGAGAAATATTAACTGAGAAAAGGGCTTAATTTTCTTTTACCGTACGTGTTGAAAACTAAAACTCATTTTCTGTGTACAGATGTACTTCATTCAGTTACAATAACGAGCAGTGTAACACTATCACATCCTATCTTGTATATAGAACAGAGTCAATGTACACTTCATTAATTCAAGTATTCTGGTCAAGTATTCTGTTTGTTTGATATTTCACACTCATAATACTTCAAGATTTTGAGCTTTAGAATACTATTTTGATAGATATAACAATGGGCATCTTTCTTTGACTGAACACGACCTACTTGATCTAAGGAAACTCACATTTAGAAATTAGGCGAACAAATCATGACTTAAGGAGTGTCCAGGATATTGAGAATTGAGACCCAAAGTATTTTCCTCAAGTAGTTAAAAACAAGTTATGAAACAGAAGCACGTGGGACAGAATTATTATTTATTATGCTCTATTTCCTTGGATAGATTTCAAATTTTTTAAGTTATCTTTATTTTAATCGACGGACGAAAGGGTACTTAATATTAATATATCAAAAGTATATATTCAAGAACTTGTGTTTCTGGATTCACGACCGCGACGATTCCAGTGCGTTACAGCAGTAGCTATTTATACATAATTTATTTTTCTTTATTTACATAGTTTAAAATAAAGTGAGTGAGTGAGTGAGTGAATATACGAATGAATGAATGACTGAATAATCGTATCGTCTCATTTAACAAGCAAATAAACATTTGTATATATTTGCTCCCGACAGCGAAACACATGGCTTTACATCTATAGCAGATCATGTATTTATTTAGCGATTGAGACATGGCGTTCGTGTTAATTAATGCAACATACACGTGTAGACGCAAATTTACAGAAAATTTCATTTATGAAAAGAACACAGTCATTTTAAGTGGATACAATCTAAATTCATTTTACCAAGTGAGCACAAGACACATTTAAAATCGAAAAGTGAAAAGTTTATACAATGTATACCCGTACCTTTTTTGTACGTTGGAAGAAATAAAATGGAACTGTGTCCAGCAAAGTTCACTTAAAATGTTCATAAATGTGCACTTGTTTTATTGAACAATAATGAGATTGATGCGAACATTAAATAATAAATAAATTACAAAATATATGCTTTCGCTTTCAAGGTTCTGTAACTTCTCGAATTCATTCATTATCATAAAACTTTGTTCATGTTAACATTTTACGGATCATGATTACGAGTATTTAAAATGTAATGAAATCTCATATCATTCAGTGTACTTTTTGCATATGATCAATAAAATATTCACGAGGCAATAAAGGCGAGATCGACATCCTTTTCAAAATATTACGTGGGCTGTCTATAATCTATGTTTCTTCTACACTGTCTACGTTGAATAGCAAAGTAAATGTCATTTGAAATTAATACACGATGAAACATAATTGTGTGCACGTGTGAACAGAAAGCAGCCACGTGGCAGTACACACTGGCAATATGACATTTCATTTAACATACGAAAGTCCCTGGATATTTAATTCACAAACGACACTTTTATTTACAATTGTTATCATCATAATGTTAATGCAATATATTCAATTATAATATTTCATTGTTTTTATATTGTCTATTTTTTTTAGATTTCTTTCAATTTACAAAATATTTTTTAAAGAAAATCATACACGATAAAACTTTTGCCAATCAAAACTCTTAGAATTATTATTTATTGTTATTATTCGTCGTTGCACGGCAATTCGGTATTTGATACCTAACAGATGCCCATTCCATCATTATTTACCCAGCATGGCTCATCTGATACGTACTTAGATTTTTCCCTGCATCCCCGTTTGAAAGTAGAAAAACAGGAGAATTCAAAATGAAAAAGAAGCAAGAAGTCAATGAATTATTTTAGAACCGTTTACATGAAAATATTCAGTGTCCACTGTAGAATATCACAATATCAAGGAATATATTTTAAAATTAATTTATTTGTTGTAAATATCAGTTCAAAATGTGCATAATCGCTTGTTTTGTGTATTTTGCAACTACGTTATATAGGAAAAACAGGTGATCTATTTGACAGAAAAAAGAAGCAAGAAGAAATTTACTTATTTTGAAGAAAAACATATCATTGGAAAGTAGATGAAATGTTCTTTCTTGTAATATCAAGGAATAAGATCCAAAATAAAAAGAAAATGTTTCAAGTAGATGGTTTTTAATTAGTTCCTATATATTTCTATGTAAAATTCCTTATCCATTTCATATTGATTACTGATCTATCGTTAGATCGATAATGGCCTTCCAGGGAAGCTGATAATATCTCTATGACGGAAATAGTTCAACATGTTAAAATCCAACCAAAATTTTACTTACTACTTCTTTATCAGTTGAACAATAACAAGGTGCATAATGAATTATTACAAATTCAATATTAATGATAGCTAACCAAGTCTGCAAAATATAATATTATGTTGAATAGCAAACAGACTAAATAGCTGTCCAAATGAACAAGTTCTACAAAATATTTAAACCTGTCAAAAAGAAATATCACACTGTTTTTATGTGTCTGGTGATGACTGTATACGTTTAACTTTTCTACATTTTAGGTTGTTTGTGATACAGCAATTAATCAATTAATTTGCAAAAATCTGTTAATGACTAAAAGCAGGAGAAATGTTAAAAACTAAGGAATTTAGTTAATTAATTGAAGAAAATAATTACTTAGATATATAACCTTTTAGAATCTCTAAGGAAGATAAATTGCCAAAATGTTTTTGCTATTTAAATCATTAATTATTAATACCTTAGAGAGAATTTAGAATGTAGAAGTTGACCGAGCAAAACCAAATGACAAACTGATGAATCTCTTGCATTATGTAATGATACAAGAAAGACTGAAAGTTTGAATTGCTATAATGTAAGAACCTTAAATTATAAGTCAAGTCAAGTCAAGTCAAAGAACCTTTATTCACTCATTTCATTACAATGAAATAATGAGGTTACAATAGTACAATACTATGAGGCTCATACACAATTATGGTAATACAAAACATTCATAATATATTCAGTTGTGAAGTTCGTACCTGTTTATAAAATAATTTCGATTTGGAGAGTCATGCAAATTAACATGTTAAGACTGAAATTACTATAAATGTTGAACCATTGTTGAAGCTGACAACAACAACATTTTGTCATCTGCTCAACGACGATACCTATCAATGCAACCTGATTCCATTAATACGTCAATACGGGGTTAGCCCTTTGTTTGTTTGAGATCACCTTTCTTCAGTTAAAATTAATTTAATAAACTTACACAGTTTAATATATTCGCTTTTACTGTCCGTATGAAATAATTGCTCCATTTTATAAGTATTTGGACGTGTGTAATAATATGGTTTTAATAGTTGCGTTCTTTCATTTTCGAAACTTTTACATTTAAACAAGTAATGAAATTCATCACCAATTTCATAATTACAGTTACATTTGTTACAAAGACGTCTATTTATATCTATTTTAGACCAACTACCTATTTCAACTGGAAGTCTATGATTCCTTGTTCTAAAACGAATCACGTAATGCAAATATTGAATAGGGGTTTCGACTAGGTAGTTTTCGAATACTAAGCGTTTTTTAAAAATTCTGTATGTAACACTTTTACTAGAGGTGTCTAAAACGGAATACCAGTCATTTAAATATAGATCTTTCAATTTCTGCTTTACTGTTAGTTTTAACCATTTGCTGTTAGGAAATCTTTGCGAATTCCAGATATCTATGAGGCCACAGCTGATAAGGATTTCTCTAACAGAATGTAGCCATGGGAAGTGTTTTTTGTTTCTAACCTGACTGAGTTCGATAGAGTAATTATAGATTATCTTGTACAGTATACTTGATAGTTTATTCACTTCCAGATTTTCGATATTACAGATTCGTGACCAAAAAGAGATTACCTTTTCACCAATTTCTATTGATAAAGGGAGGCAACCTGTCTCTCCATATACCATATAATTTGGCGTTGAGGATTTTACTTTAAGAATATATTTAAGAAATTTTAGCTGTACCTTTTCTATGATATCTAAATTTCCATACCCCCAAATTTCTGCTCCAAATAAAAGTATAGGTTTTATGGTCTTATTAAAAATGTCTATTTGTAAATCTAATGGCAATTTTAGTCTGTCTGCGTTTCTAAGTAAACTGTACATTGCTCGAGATGCCTGTGATGCTATATGTTTTTTGGCATTGAGAAAAGATCCGCTTCTACTAAAGCATATACCAAGATATTTAAATTCAGAGACTACTTCTACCCTTTCGTTCTTGAACACGAAGTTATATTTCATTGGGCGACCCTTAGAAAAAACTACGATTTTTGTTTTTGTAAGGTTCACTGTTAACTTCCATTGATCACAATACTGTTCATATAGATTTAGTGCATTTTGAAAATCATTTTCATTTTCAGAGAGTATTATTGTATCATCAGCATATAACAAAATATACATTTTTAATAAAACATGGGCATTGTTCAAAATGTGATCATTTTGCAAATTAAACAAATTAATACCTTGGACATTGTTGCTGTCTTCAAAGAATTGGTGAAGATCATTCAAAAATAGGGAAAACAGAAGAGGGGACAAATTTTCCCCTTGTCTTACTCCAATATTGCAAGGGAAATAATTCGAAATAGTTGAATTTACTGCAATACAAGACTTAATGTTCTGATACATATTTTTTATAAGTCTAAAACATTTACCGCTTATATTTGTTGAAATTAGTTTTTGCCAGAGACCGTCTCTCCAAACTGTATCAAATGCTTGTTTTAGATCAATAAAACCACAGAAAAGCTTTTTCTTAGACTTATTTAATATACTAATCAAGCTGTTTAATACGAATAAATTATCATTTATTGAAAACCCCTTTCTAAAACCTGCCTGTGTGTTATTTAACAAATTGTTTGATTCTACATATTTAGTTATTCGATTATTTATTACAGATGTAAACAATTTTCCTATACAACTTAACAAAGTGATCGGTCTATAATTTTCAGGTTTCGAAGGATCGCCTTTTTTCTTGTATATAGGGTTAATAATACCAGTTGTCCATGTCTGTGGAACAATTCCATTTTCAAAAATTATACTAAACAGTTTTAAGTATATGTTTTTCATTAAATTCCATGAGGCCTTAATATGCTCATTGACAATTTTATCAATACCACTGGCTTTATTATTCTTTAGTCCTTTAAGTGCAATTTCGATTTCATCGAGCGTAATTTCAGAGTTTATTTCTTCATTCCCTTCATTATTTCCGGTAAAATTATTCTCATTTCCGTACATTTCGTTTGTGTCATCTTTAAAATTTACTTCTTTAAAATATTCGTATAAATCACTTAATTTTGCATCAATTTTACTTTTAGAGTCTCCTCGCAATATCTTCCAGTATTTACTCGGATTCGACTTTCCCAATTTTCTCAAAGTCGTTATTTTCGCTTTTTGAAACGATTTATGGTATTTATCTAAAGTTTGTTTGTATATTTTGCTTTGCGCTTTTAATGTATTCTTATTTTGCTCAGATTTCCGAAGTTTATATAAATATTTTGCTCTATGGAACTTTCTGCGAGCTATTCTACAGTCTCGGCCAAACCATTTGGAACGCGGTGTATTTTCTTGAAAGCTAGTGTTACTTGTTTGACTTTTAGTAAGACCAAATGACTTTTCAGCGGAATTTAATAATAATGTCGAAATACGCGTAGAAACATCGTCAATCTGATCCTGGCAGACATTGACGGCGGTTAAATTTTCAAGTATCATATTCAATTCTAGGACTTCTGCTGAGCTAATGTTTTCAACAAACGACATAGCCTTTGTTCTATCCCAAAGTTTTACTTTTTCGCGACTGGTAATATCTATTTTCTCGGCATTTGTAATATTAAGATTTAAATAAAGACTTAACGGGTTGTGTGCATCGGAGTATAAAGGACAAAAATCGACCACATTACAAGACTCAATAAACTTGAAAAGCTTTGAATTACACACAAAATAGTCAACACAGCTCGCTCCTTTACAGGTCAATGCACCAGATAAGTCACCTTTAGTTCGCCCATTTAACAAATACAGCTTATTTAACTGTAAAAAATCAATACACTTATATCCATAATTGTTTACAGAGTTGTCCATATTACATCTATTTTGGAAAACATTTGTACAATTGTCAAAAAATAACATTTCATCATCATATTCAGACAAAAAATCATTAAAATCTACATTTTGAAAGAGGTGTCTGTCTATGTCAGTGAAATCATTAAGATTCTTAGTCCTAGAGTTAAAATCACCAAACATACACGTGTGTGAATATTTATCGGAGAAATATGACAGCTCTATTTGAATTTCGTTATATGGATCTTCTGCTGAAAAATCAGAGTTTTCGGGCGGAATATAAACTAATCCGCATAGTAGATCACTATCAAGTGTTGTAAATTTCTTGCATACAGTAAACCAAAGAACGAGTTTACTTTCTGACTCAAGTATGCGCACAAATTTTGCATAACAATTTTTAACTGCTAATGCTAGGCCACCCGATTTTCGTCTTGAAATATTTTTCCTATGTTTAAAAAACAATTTGAAATTTTCTATGTTAACATAATCCAAGTCATCTAATTTAGTTTCTTGAAAACCGATAATGTCATAGCTTTTTATTAAATTTGTAAATTCTGGGCGAATAATTTTACTTTTAAGTCCGCATACGTTTAAAGACATTATTTTAAGATAGTTTGATGATAACGGATTACAAGCATCAGTATTAGACATTGACACAGTGTTGTTATAACAGTTTAAATTGGTCTGGTCATATTGACCAAAATAGTGTACATTGCTGTTCGTGTGTTTAGATAACTGGTCAGTATTCAGACTTTCACGTGATGTTGAAAAGTCTTGGTTATTTTGAAAATCACAATTTGTGTGCGACTCTCCGTGCCTGTCCTACAGACGAGTGTTACTGTTATCTTGAGAATGCTGAGGCCCGTCCACAGGCACGCTATTTGCTTGAACATTTAGATTTGGGAAATCAGTGTCTGACCAAGAATGACTGTCAGAATAAACATCCTATGACTAGATTCTCAATCAGGTAAGTAATACAGTTAGGGGAAGTAACCACATAATAACCATCTCAAATCTTTCACAGAAATTATCTCCCTTGAGCCAATGTATATTTGCATGATCTATGTACTTGAGCACTATAATCCAGTTGTTACTACTTGATAAGCCCCAGATTTTGCCTTTATTAGAGGGTCAAGACCTGCTTTCAGTGATGTGCCAAAAGTATCATCAACCTTTATTTTCAGCTAATTACCAATGTTCAACATCATTTTACAATTGTTTAAATTTTGTTTCTCTGTAATTACTGGTTATTACGGCTTATACAACCGGAGATAAGTATAATCAGCTTGCCTAGGCCAAAAAGTTTTGTGTTTCCGGTCTTTGCCAAAACAGTCGCCAGGCCTTTTTTGCCTTTTTTGTTTTGAAACACGTGGATATTGGTCTTATGGATCATTTTCTGATAAAAAAAAGTTTCCGGTCGGCAGTAAAAAGAGTCGAAACAAACTTTTTTGTGTGTGGCTTTATCCACATAACTGACTGCAACTATCAAACGTTTTTTTATCACTGCCCTTAAACATTTCTCCAACAAAACAGCCGTGGGTGGGGAGACAAAACTTATGTAACTGGTAACGTAATTTCTAACCTATAATGTGGATGGGGATTTCATCATATTCATATAACTTACTTTTTTCTATTGTACAAATATTGCTGAAACATAACATAACACTAAAGTGTCTAGAATAGCGCAATTGCATTGTTCCACAGAACTAGAAAGACCCTCCTGTACAGGCCATATGATAACACCTTAGTGTTTCCCAATATAACATTTAGTAGGGGAGGCATAGACCCACAGCATTCCACCCAGGATCACTGTTTTAGTTATACAACTAAAATGTCAAATAGTGTCTTATAATTTAGTTATTATGGACCTGAACAAGAATTCAGGGGAAATCATAGGGTGAAGATGTGTATCTTGCATGTGAAATGGTATCAATTGACTAATATGCTCATGCTTCATCAACAGTACCACTTCTCCACAATAAGCAGTTAACTAACATGAGCAACACAGAATTGCAAATATTACATAGCCAGTCTGCAAAAAAGGCAAAACCATTTAATAGAAAAGTGGCAGTATATATAGAACAGTGGCCTACCAAAGGTCTGGTCTTAAAAGCCCTACACTGACTGGTCCTGAGTGTACCTAACACCTAACCTTATCCAGACAGCATAACACAACCTTTCTATTTTCCCTTAGGATTTAACATCCATTTCATCAATATTTCAGTTATGTACAGAACGGCAGTTTACCTCACCATCGGTTCTGGTAAGGACAAACACTACATTATAGTCATCTTTTAAAGAATTACCAAGTTGAACAACCTTTGTTTGGCTCAAACTCATGACCCTCGAGAAATGCAGACAGCTTAAGTTATATATTAAGCGAAACTACTAACGCACCACCTGCGGTATTCCTTCTTTTATTAATTATCAACCATTCCAATATCTGCCAGCATATTTCTAGCTATCGTTGCCCACAAGCTAAAATGTCTTGCATTTATGAAGACTTAGGGGGAATACTTCCGTAACATGAAATTTAAAATGATCGAGTGGTACAAATGATATGACAGAGAATTTTAATTTAACGTTAAAACATCCGTAGACTTAACATAGGTTATTGCCTTGATGCTCTTCCTTGGTAAACCCACTCTTAAAATTCTCTTCCATAAGAAATTTGTATCACTCAATCATTTTAAAATTCATGTACCAGAAGTATCTACCTTATGCCGTAACACATGATAGCTTTCGTGCATCGATAGCTAAAAATAAGCTGGCAGATATTGGAAGGGTCGATAATTAAATGAAGAAGGAAAAAGGTAGGTGGTGCGTTAGAAGTTTCGTTTAATATAAATACTCAGTCAAAAATAAGTGTGCATGACTTGTTTTCGTGTTACTTTGTAACCATTCGACCAATGTTTGTAAAATTTTCAGCGTAGAATAAGTACAGTAATTTCAATTTCCACAAACTGGAGACATTTATGACTGGCCCAGATCATGTACACTTTTCTAGATATTTAAATGGGACAGGATACCAATGCTGTCATCAGACATTATGTAAGGTCAATGCAATCTCGTTTATTGGCAGTTATACGTCGAAGATTAGGTCACACTGGATATTAGCTAGTTTTAGGAGAAAAGCGCGGTGTTAAACCTATCCTAGAGTTTTGTGGTTACTTTCTTTCAAAGCTGCGAGTTAAAAATTGATTCCTTCCTTAAATACCGTTGATAAAATTCAGATTGTTCTGCAAAACACATGATATAATTGATGCCATCATATGGACCATAAATTAACATTTAATTTGATACAAAATATGTGTATGCGCAAATTATAGAGTTTCGTACATCGTTGTCTAAGCCCAATGCACTTTTTTGTTACACGAGAAAGAGTCATGCACACTTTCTTTTTTGACTGAGTATACTTTTTTTTCAACTCTTTACGCTGCACCACCCTCTGTTAGTGTTCTAATGAAAATTCCAAGTTTTTTCTTATCCAGCGTCAGCACCAACTCCCATTACAATAATGCTTAGTCCCAGGCTTTCTGGCCCTGAAATGCATAAAATAATCTTATTAACCAGAGATCATCCAATTTTATGTAATAATAAGTGACAATTAAAAAAGTTGAGTAGTTACATTAAGAACTTAATCACAAACTATGTCAAAGTTTCGATCCAGTAAACTGACTATCGAAGTCTTTCAAAAAACTTGAACATTTCTTACTGCATGCATATCACACCCTGGTGCCGTCACTCACAAGGTCCACTGCGCGCTCCTTCATACAGCACCGATTCATTTTTTTATCAAAGATGGGGTAAATATGTTTCAATATTATAAACATTCATGTCCAAATAAGTACGGAATGAAAGATATAGTTACCCAGACAAATAAATACAAATTTATAACAAAATGCCTCATTTTAGCACAAATAATAAAAACAATGCATTTTTTATTAAATCGCTATCCACCCATTAACTGCACAACAACAACTTTACATGTTTACGTACTGCAACATATTTTGAAATGCGTATTTTATCGATAATGACTGGAATATATAGCTTGCACTTTCATGTTAAGTTATAAAACTTGCAAATATTCTATTATGTATGATTTGAAGTGATTTAATTTGACACCAGTAGTATCTTTAAGTCATTGTCAAAGAACTTTATTAATAAAGTCAAAAGTTTGTCCTGAAAAAATTAATACTGACTCAATAGATATGTAAAAACATCCATTGATTCAGATATCCGACTTTAAATTCCGTATGTCTGAAAATGCTATGACGTACACATTTTACATAACTTTCTTTACAAATAATGGAAATAATATTCGATAGTTCGTTGGAACGGTTTTTTTTTACAGTTTCTATGTTACTTTAATATGTACATTTGTAGTAAATAAAATGGGTTTTCATTAATTTTTCACGTTGACGCCATGAATTTAACAAATCTAATGTTTTAAGTTAGAAAAACATCCTCCGAAACTTTTTTCTGAGCTTTGATGATTCGCGTCGTAAGGTCCGTAAACAAAGCTATAAAAACACGTAGCCTACAAGTTTGTGGAACAGTTATTAAATACCCATTAAATGTGTCCAAAGTTTTGTAATAACGGTAAAAGAGCTATGCATTTTGTATCGTATTGTTTTTTTTTTTGTTGTTTTTTTTGATAACTTAATACAATTTAATGATTCAAAACAGTCTTTAATTCATACATAAAACATAGTTTATATTTACAATAATAATGTTGACTGCTCCCTATTTGATTATGCATGGTACAAAATTGAAATCTATTCAATTCTGGCACCGCGTTTCCCAGGCGGCGTCAATAAGAGATGTGGCCAACCCAAATTTGCAGGTTTATGTAGACTTTTGACAAGAAGCGGGCGGATTCAATGTGGATCCTGACTTAAATTTACAGATAACGTACAGTTTTCCCTTTCAGATGAGACCGATAAGTTGATACACTATGGTCATTTTGCAGAGAAATCTGGCGTGTTGCAAATCTTCTATATAATATATGACACGAGAGTTTGAAAAAAGAGTTTCAATTAGTTTTTTTTCCTGTCCAAACCCCGAGTATCTGAGACGACCTTCGCCGCTGGTGAAGCGGAGCAAATGTTGTGCTAACTTCCGGTGGAGGTGAAAAAACAGAGATAAACGGTGTTTACACGGGTAAGTGATTGCTTCCTTTGATTAAATAACATATTTCAAAAGATCTTTTAAAAATCAAATTTCGCTCCTCGACCCTTATGATATAACGGCTCCCCATACGAAATGCCGACGCCAAGCACAACCTCCAACGACAGTTTTCGGACAGCATTTTGTTTAAAATCGGATATATCTTCAAAGAATCACAATCAGGACCAAACTAGCAACTGAATTCAGTTAATTATATCCAGCGCTTCCAAATCAGCCGTTGCTAGGAGATAGGTATAGAAAATATAAAGGGTGCTCACTTTCGCCATTGGTCGAGTGCGGGAGTTTTCATCTTACTTCGTCAATCTTGGGTTTTTTACGTCGGCATTTCGCATGGGGACGCCGAAATACCATAATGGTCGAATAGCGAGCTTAGATATTTAAACGATCTTTAAATTATATTATATAATTAAAGGAATCAATCACTTACCTGCCTAAACACCGTTTATCTCTGTTTTTCACCTCAACCCGAAGTTAGCACAACATTTTCCTCTGTAGAAGCGAGTACGCGTTTACGGGCCGTGAAATTCGTTGCTAAATTAAAACACTTAAAGATACTTAAGTTTAAAATTGTCTACAAATATATCTGCAAATATTCTAAACTGTATGACATTTGATGGAAAAAGAAATGTACTTTTTGATTGATTCGCCACACATGTCGCGAGTCACAAGCTGGTTCTTTCCTTGAGTTCTTTTATAATCAAAGAAAAAACTTTGCACGCCACTTGTTTCGATTAGAGAAACAATATACAAAAGAAAACAAAATGTCTATAAATGTAACCATATAGTAAACAGAAAGAAAAGCTTTGCTATGTATATGGTTAATCATGTACCAATAATAATTTTGTTCTGTATATAATGTATCTCGTAACAGTCCGACAGATGTTAGTGTTATTGTAGCATTTCCGACGTATTGATGATGAGACTACATCAGCGTTTCTATATTTTTTCTAGAAAACAGACATTACAAAAATATATAACCGAATTTAAAGCTACATGTACCCTTTATAACTAAAAGTAGCAACTATTAATTTCAGCCAAGCTCTAAAATGACTAAATATAACAAAAAAAGATAAGATGCAATGTGCTATGTTTTATGCAGATATTTAATTGAACTTCATAAGGCATTATGACCCCATTACAATTTCACCTGAGCAGCCACGAGTGAAAATGACTACTTTTGGTGTTCACGAGTGAAATATTTGTGATACTACATCGATACCAACTTATGTGCATAAGTACGTCTTTAATTTATTTTATGTTTGAAATTCTACTTTTGTTGAGTTTATTTCAATACAGTGTCGAAAATCGCGGAAACGTCACCAGAAAGCATAGCACACATGGCGTTTTGATGACGTCATTGTAGTATGGTTTTTAGCATTCATTACGCTCGTTATCCTTTTTGGCGTTATTTCGGGTAAAATATTGTGATAATTTGTGAAAGTGCAAAAATACTTAATTGTCTAAATGTAATAATGAACAGACCGAATGGAATGATCACAGTCACGGAACATGCGTAACACAAACATGAAGTGCACGAAGATCCCGTAGCAAACATACTTTCAACAATACCAGAGAACCTTGGCTATAGAGTAGCTGATAGACTAAAGACACGCATAAACTAAAACTCTATAACTAACGTTGTTTTAAACGATTTTTTATAATAGCTGTTTTCATCTACTAGAATATTGCTGCCGTATCTGCGTGTTCTCTGTAAACGCTCTCAGGAAACTGGAGTTAGTGACTTTTTTGTTATTTTTTTAGGAATGTTATCGTACAACTGGTTTATGTTTTTAAAAAATGTCTAAATGTTCCATTGTATACCACCAATATTATGTTTGCCTTCGTGATATCAGCAATTGAATCAACATAAGAACATTACACCAATGTTGCTTATTTGTAATACATGTACTTTTATTTTTAAAATATATGTTTGACATAAGAATATGGAACTGTGCTTGTTTACATGGCATCTGCTTGCAAACAAAGCCATGGCCTATTACAAATGTAGTACAATCATTTACACTCATGTATACAGTACGTTATTTTAACGATGGTAACTGAGGCGTTGCTGATTCATCCTACCGACAACATTAAATGAGGTATTGATTACACCCTCATAATAGCCGATATGTTCCAATAAGCACAAGATACAAGGTCACTGTAAGTTGTTTTTTCCATTCGACAGTTAAAGAACAGATATGCCCCCACCCAATACAACCTGTTTAATTTATTTCACATATATTATGTATGACCGACTTTAAATAAAGATTCTTGTATCTTGTATCTAAGTGTGGATTCAGCCCTGTTGTATTCTGGGTTTGGCTCCCACTTCTTGGCCTGGATAATTCTGTGTTGTTGGGAAAGGGATTGTTGATTTTCTCATTGTAAGTTTCGTCTACAATCGTTGATAGCCTTGCTCAAAAAGCACTTGCCGAATTTCAGCAACTTTCTTGAACATCTTTGAACTTAGAACTATGGAGTCAGTTTCAATATGAAATATTTTGAAAAGTTTCTGCCTCTTGTGGTACATTGTACACAACATTAGCCTTTACCTTGTAAAATACGAGGGTCCTTCAAAATGTTTTGTCACTAATAGGATTCCGTAGATTTATCCAATGTATATTTCCAAAGGCTTCACTGCACCTCACTTCAATTTTCAATAGTTACCGATACCCGTTCATTTCGAGCAAATTGCTTTTCAAATGACCGAGATACCGTAATATTAAAATTATATGCAGTCATAATATACACTGGCCATTTTACAATTCACCTTTTAACATGAACGAAAAAACTGAAATTAAAGGCTATATAAAATGCCGCGATATGCTTAGTATAAATGCAAAACAGATATTTGATGTCCATGTGTATGCGTACAGTATTAAGGTGAAATAAAGCTTTCTAAATTGGCAAATTGTCTGTCAAAAATGACACCCGAGTTGGTAGACCTAACACCTCTCCAACTTAATCGGAATAATAATCTGATTTTGAATTGGTCAATTGTTGGACAATACATCATATTGAAATAATATTTAATTTAGCTGCAACACTGTGTTGCAGCTAAATTAAATATTATTTCAATATGATGTATTGGTCACTAAACACGCGTATTCTGTCATAATCTTTCCTTACTATCATCTACTTTAGCCATACCTTTTTGTTTTCTTTAATTTCTAGTATAGTATTTATTGGTATACATAATTATACCATATAATTATGACTTATTAAAAACAAATGATCTGTTTATTTTTCTTAATTTTTCTTCTTTTTGTGACTAAGTTTTCTATATATGATAGCCGTTTTCCATTTACTCATTGCTTACTTTTGTATGTATATGTATGTATGTTGTGCTGATGCAGCCCATAGTTTGTGGGAGTCATAGCTTTGTTTGTAAATAAACTTTGAAATCTTTGACTGAAGATTAGGGGAAATCTCATCATTATTCTATCTATTAATAAACTGTTAAATGACGGATATAATTTTAGGACACCATAAACAAAACTTTGTACAGAGCGTTCATGTATTTCGGGTACATAATATTAATCAGTTAAAATAACTTTGTTCAATAACATGCAGTACTTCCCAACACAGGTGGCCGGCGCGGGGTTTGGACCCCCATCCCCCCAGAAGCCCCTCTACAACCCTGGTACCCCATCTACTGATATATTAAAACAAAATAATAAAACAAAACAAAAATTGTTTTTACTATATACATATAGTAGTAAAGGTATAGCACTATCGGGTCCGGAAATCACGAAAATATACACTGACCTTATTCAACAAGGCCGTGTGTTCATAATTTCACACCGATTTTCAAAATCTTGGTCTTGTTCAACGTAGAAATAAATACTCTGTAACATTTTGCATATATTTGGTCCATAAATAGCTCTCGCAAAATGCAGCGAGCCAACAAACTTCTATATTTCAGTTTACAATACAATGTGACCGCTGTTACATTACGTTTGATTCAGTACACAATTTCATAACACTTCGTGATTTCCAACCCAGACCGACGTAAATCAAAAGAAAATCAACTTTGAAACTACTAACAAAATAGAGTTTTCCTTTTTTGACGAAGTTTCTCGTTTTTAGCTCTACTGGACGAAGGCAAGCAGAGTTTATGCCATGGTAGTATGTCCGTCGTCCATCCGTACTAGCTTACATTCGGGGGTTAGGTGGTCAGTTGTTCCACCTAAGGTTTAGGGTGGTTATTTACTCTATTTTGATTTAGAGCTAAGTGGTGACCGGGTGTCTGAAAATAACAATGGGAAATACCACCTAGGGATGTCCGTGCGTCTGTCCGTAAACTGTTCCTTGATAACAATCTACAGGTTACAATTTGACTTTCATGAAACTTGCTCAAAAGGTAGATGATCCCTATTGTTTGGGGGCCAGTGGGTCAAAGGTCAATGTCTGTGTCTCGAACTTTAAAATGTTTGCCTGATTTGCCTCAATATCCTGATATCTATATCTCTCACAGTCTTTTAACAGCATAGGATAATTGGTCTTACTGAGTAGATGATCCCTGCTGTTTTGAGGTCAGTCGGTCAAACGTAAAAACTTTTCACTTAACTTTCATGAAACTTGCTCAGACGATTGCCGGCAACCTGTAGATGATCTGTATTGTTTTGGGGGCCAAAGAGTCAAAGGTCAAGGTTTTGACCTTCAACTTTAAGTGCTAAATTTCAAATTGAGTATTTTAACTGTATTTCACACTTAGACTATTTCATTTCGACCCGTACACGATCCCTACAATATATCAACTCAATCAGCTCTACACGATCGTTTCCCTATCAACTCGACTTTACTCGAACAATACCTGACCGCTACTCGATCGTACACGACCCACACACGACTATTCACGACTTCAATCCGACAACCACTCCGATTTTTACTCGATCATGTCGACCATACACGATCCCTACACGATATCTACTCAATCAACTCAAACAACTCGACCTCTACACGATCGTTTCCCGATCGACTCGGCCTCTACTCGACCAATACCCGATCGCTTTTCGAGCGCTTGGCTTCTCGATCTCTATTCTAATGTTTTTGACATGTCAAAAAAGTTCGAGTGTAGCGATGCCGAGCAATGTAGACCACCCTGACCACTCCTGTCCAGCGGGCCAGATCAGTCAGACTCGATCGCTTGATCGGGCTTGATCGAGTTGATCTGATCGGCAGTGGGAACCTGGCATAAAGATTAAGATGATAACCCCATTGACGTGTGCACAAAAATATGTACGCTCACTCCTAATTTAACCCATTTCTACCTAGATTTTTACAATGGGATGTTTAATTTGGGTAAATGTAATCCTTAAATAGGGATGTTTTGCAGAATTATGATCCAAAAGGCTAACAGGTTAAATCCTGGTCAGATGGCATTGCATTATGTCATCTGCTTTGAAGCGTAGCTACTGGACAGAAATGTTTCAAAAATAGTTTTGCATGGTGTAATTGGACGCGGTCGGATTTCCTCATTTTACGTGGTCTCAGAATCATAACAAGAGCTAGTTTTACGTCCATAGAAACAAGTATACAGTCTTATATAGAAGGCTAGGTCTAGTAACAAAGTAGAAACTATTTTACATGTCGCGCTAGCTGTTCAGCTCGATACGTAATTTTACGCTTAATGCACCTATATGACAAATACTGGTAAGCTGTTAATGTGCATTGGTTTGTAACTTCAGTTAGTATTTTGAAACAGAGGAAAAAACTAACCTTAAAGCCTACCAGTTTTATCTTTATAATAAATTGCGCAAAACATTCGACATGAAAATTGATTTTTACAGTGGACTTACAGTTCTAATACTGCTATTGTGTTGGATATCCATTGCAATGGGTCGTTATGTTGGTAAGAAATATGTATAAATAAATTGGATTTTTTTTTATTTATAGCTATCACTTTTTTATCTCGTGTATTAAAAATCAAAAACACCAAAGTCTGTAAATTACTTATTTAATTAATCAATATTTTATTCGTTTTTAGAACTAAAAGCAGTCAAAATTATACAGAATATCAAATGGTTAAAATAGCTGCAGCAAGACTAGACCATTTGGGGCTTTGTCAGCTATATCTGACATTGACTTTGTTTCCTTCATTGTCAGGCTCGTTTTTGTTAGTTAAGAAATTAGATAGGCAATTAAAAAAAAATTAGTTTCTGAAATTGCTTAGGGTCATTTTAGCCATTATCCTTATTAGTTTCACATGAATGAAGATTTTTTATGATTATTTGCCGTAAAACATGTAATAATGTTTAAAAAGCTAAAACCGATAAGTAAACAGAAGAAAAAAAATTTCGAATTTGGTTCGGATGGGATTTAAACTCCACCCGTAAAAGTACAGCGCAGACGCCTTAACCAACTACTATGAAGACCGACTACATTTAAACGAAAAATAACGTTATGATAACGTTATCCATACGAATCTAAATAAAGAACGACAACTCTTGCGTTTCTTGAAATATAGACTGTATCTACAATTTCATCTCAGAAGTACCTCAATATTTCAATGAAGAGAGACGCATATATTCGATCTAGCGCTTAAGTCTCCATGCATTTTTTACTCACTCCGTATTAAATATAGCGGGTCGTTTCTGCGCCCGTAAAAACATCTGGTATACCCCACATTCCTTTAAAAATGAAGTATATGTTATTTGGTTTTCTGAAGTGGTATATGGGAATATATATCCCGCCTAGATTTATATTTCCCGAGCCGTAAGGTGGGTAATATATCTCCACTTACCACGTAAAAAAACAAAAGTAGTATAGGGGCCTCTTTGGCGTCACGAACTGCGCATGCGCGGCGGCCATTTAGAATGACATCACCGCAGGTGCGCGGCGGCCATGTTGAATGACGTCACCGCAGGTGCGCGGTGGCCATGTTGAATGACATCACCGCAGGTGTGCGGCGGCTATTTTGAATGAAATACATGATTAAATCTAATTTTAGATATGACAAGTTTAAACACGTTGTGAGATGGACGCCTTACAGTCAAGCGTCTTTTAATTTTAAGTAGTATTTATAGTAATACCCTATTTATATGTCAAAATAAATCCCTTTACTTCCTGCTTTTATTAAACTGTTTAATGAACCACACTAATTTCTTTCTTTTTCTTTGTCTCTTGTCCATCTTTACTTATTACTTTAATGCTACAGTCTTCAAAACTGTATTTGCTCTTTCCATCATAAAGCACAAATTTCAGAACATCCCAGAGCATTGCATTTATAACTTGAATCAATTTTAATTTTCAATTGGTTGACTTAAGATCCTATTAAGATAGTGTAAAAGTGTCCACTGCGATTTATACGTTAATATTGGTTGACTTGAGATCGTATTTAAGATAGTGTTTAAAGATGACATTAGTACTATGCAGGCGTATTAAACTCGGTAAAACTTTACGACTTTTAGAGAAAGGTATTATAAAGCACAATATCTGTTTTTATATATTTATGTCATTTATACAGTTATATACAAGTATAATACATGAAAATGCGCAAAATGTCATCAACCTTTCAGTGAAGTATATAACTATTTAGTTTATATGAGAGTTAAATGAAATAGCAGCATTTAAACCTTGAAATCAGTATTTTGTTCCTAGTGCAACCGTTTACACTTTTTGAGATATGGCCATAAACAGATACAACTAGTAAAAACATTTTATGGTGTCTAAAACTAAATGCCTCTGATGATAAAAGAACTAGTCATAAATGTTCGAATTTATTTTTAACGTGTTTAAACACGTCGAGAATATAGTCATATGGCGCGCGTTTAAATAGTACAGGACGTTTAACAATACCTTACTGAGCTGCAAAAACTTAATCCCTTTAAAGGGCTTTACAGTTAGGCGTATGTTTATAACCGTTTTTAAGTTATAGCCCTTTATCGGATTTTTGTTTTAATTAAAAGTTATCGCTTTAGCGTGGGAACCATTGGACAGATAATTTTTTTTTGATTTTAAAAACACTATGTTTAATAGGTCTATCTTGTACCGTTTTAGAGATATTGAAATTTAAAATTGTGTATACTGTCGTGGATTATACACCTTTATTGAGGTTATAGCCCCTTAATATATTTCAAGAGTAAAACTTTAAACTCACATAACTTTGACGTTTCTTAAGCCATCTAAATGATTGTGGTATTAAATGATAGCTCTGAAAGTGTACTTTGTAAAATTTCATTCAGACCGGAATTGTAGTCAATCATGCGTAAAACTTGAGGTTTTAGTTTTTAATTTTGACTATATAAGGTCGTGTTTGGTATCAAATAAAAAGACTTGATCAGTTTTATATACTCAATTTTACCGACTGACCACGAATTTACTAATTTTGTTTAGTTTACTATTTAGTAAAGTCACGCTTGGTTAGATCTTTTTATTCTGATTTCAATTATACTAGGTTTAAATGATCTATCTTTTACCGTTTTAGAGATATTTCAGTTTGAAAATGGCAGTATTTGTTGTGACGTCATCATTTGGCCAAATCTAAAATTCACGACTAAAATTTTGAAAATGTCATATGTTCTTTGTTTATTACCAAATTTGAATGATTTTGGTATTAAACGAAATATATAAATGAGAGCTATCTAGACATGCAAACAAACTGTGATTACCATTGCACACAATATAACTTGTTGACCTCATTTCCGTGACCACATAGAGCCGGTTTTGAATATTATATGAAATGCATTGACGAGTACTCTCGACTGGATTATTGGAATAACGCACGAACTCACTCATTGCAGAAAAAATCACAAAATGAGCTTACTCGATCTTTACTCCTCGCTATCAAAACACACAATAATCTAAGTAAAGAGTTAAACAAACTTTAAAATAATTGTTCGTTTAAATCGCTCATTGTGATTGGTTGAATCTAAACGCGATTTTGATTGGTCGGTAGTAACGCATTCTAATTGGTTAGCTTGTGTTACAAAGAATATTTCAAATACACTAGGTTTAAATGGTTTACCTTTTAGTGTTTTAGAGAAATAGAGATATTCAAGTTTGAAAATGGTAGTACTTGTTGTTTGCTTATGAAGAATAAAGACCTAAGGCCATTGCGCCGCCACCGCCACATCCGCCGCCGCCGCTCGAGATTGTAAGAATAAGTGTTTGAAAGAATACATAAGACTTTCTTTTAAGCTTTTCCAAGAAATGAATCAGTGTCCCGTTTGTTATTTGTCGTTTTCAAGACGAGACGTCATGCTCAGACATCAACGTAATATACACGGTGATGTAAACAACAAACAAATTGAGACATATACATCGCCTCAGACAAATTATCTTTCCGAAAATTCTACAAACCCTCAAGATGTTCTTTCAACACCCATTTACTATGGTGGTTTCCGGTCCGAGTGAAAGCGGTAAAACGGAATGGACCCGTAAAATGTTTTTGTCTTCGCTCATCGAACTGTCGCCAGACATAATTATATGGTGTTTTGAACAGTGGCAACCGTTGTATGACGAAATACGGTGTAGATTTCGTTCGATAGAGTTCGTACACGGTATACCGGACTACTTGAACGACCCTCAATATCTCGATATCGGTAAAAGGAATATGCTGGTCTTTGACGATTTAATGACGGAAGCGAAATGCGACCAGCGAATTGACGATCTTTTCACTAAGGGCAGTCACCATAGAAATGTATCCATCGTGTATATCTGACACAAAATTTGTTCCTCCAAGGAAAATCCTGCAGAGATATCGCTTTGAATACGCAGTATCTTGTACTGTTTAATAAACCTATTTGCAGGCAACAATTAACGACGTTGGCAAAGAGGATATATCCCTCGAACAGCGCGGTGTTCCGAGCGGAAGCGGTAAAATGGAATGGACCCGTAAAATGTTTTTGTCTTCGCTCATCGAACCGTCGCCAGACATAATTATATGGTGTTTTCGACAGTGGCAACCGTTGTATTACGAAATACGGTGTAGATTTCGTTCGATAGAGTTCGTACACGGTATACCGGACTACTTGAACGACCCTCAATATCTCGATATCGGTAAAAGGAATATGCTGGTCTTTGACGATTTGATGACGGAAGCGAAATGCGACCAGCGAATTGCCGATCTTTTCACCAAGGGCAGTCACCATAGAAATGTATCCATCGTGTATCTGACTGAGAGATTGTGTAAAATTTTATACAGTAACTATGTGGAATACATTTACCGCACTATAACCTTTACAAACTAGCGTTGTTTCATTCTTGTAAAATGTCTAGCAATAGACATCGTATTAAAGGGTGATTGAGACGAATAGATTCTCTTGTATCATTTAAAATATGCGCACCAATACAATATACGCATAAACATTAACGCCTTAAATGAAAACGAATGGACTTTACACATGGTGGATAATGAGAAAGTTATAAATTTGTTGAACCACTGGGCCTGTGGAGGATGTATTTATTTCAAACTAGGAATAGATGATATCTATATCGAGAAACACTTTCAGTTAATATTCTGTGATGTATAAAAATGTATATACTATGCCTTTAACTATATGTATATATAAAAGGATAAATATTTTAAAAATAAATTGATTTGTCATTTTCTAATTCTGCTTGGCTTCCGTATTCCTCTTGGGGGAGCGCAGCTGGGGCACAATCGGGGTACAAAAACGCTGGCGGTGGTGGCACAGTTTGATCTATTAAAGTCTAACCCCTCTCGTTAAGGAAAAGTCCTCTTGGTCTTGTAACCATTTCTTTTCATACGGTGTCTTCCAGTTTTATATTTACCCCCGGACTTAACGTACTGATACAGCTTTTCAGGACCTTCAAAACTAGCGGGATAATTTGGTTAAAAATAAAGACGTCAAATGCTGTTTTCAGTTAGACATGTTTTAATTTATACTATTAAACATATATAATACATTCTTACAAACAAAAATACACATTTATGTATATATTTACAATTATAGCAAAGTAGAGTATAAAGGGTTATTTTCTTTAATGTACATGTCTAAAACTTCAACAAGTCTATCATCACCTTCCGTAGTTTCTCGATTTAATTGTCTACATCTGAACCACCACTCAAAGTCATTCAGCATTAACACCGTTACAAATACAAGCCCAAACATGTTCAACGTCTCACAAACAGATTACTTCCGGTGACGCTGTTTGTTTCAAATGACGTGTATGTCTCTAATATAAAATTACCGGCATTTTTTCGTCCAAATTCATATGTATTTTTAGTGTTTCTTTGAAAACCTTTAAACTCAGCAAACAAGGGCGTATTTTCACTGCTTGATCCAAATCCAAATGATGGCGTAGTCCTGTTCATGGGTGTGTTTTGTGGTTTGTTGTTATGCAGAGGTTTCTCAGTGTATTTGTATCCGGTCATTTTTAAGTAAATACACTCTGGTGACCATTCGGTTTAAATGCTGTTATTTAATTGAACTCTAATATAAAATCAAGTGTCACATACTTCATCGTAAAGTTAATAAAAGTATGTGCCTTTTAATGTATCATACTTGCATATATAGCTGTATATATGGAAAAAATATTTAAAAAAAACAGCAATTTAAGATACCTAAATTATTTATCATACAAAATGATTGTTCTGGTCCAAGGTAGTTTTATGACCGGTCAAATAGGGTAGTTTTTAATGACCGGACCTTTCAAATTGAATGGAGCAAAGACTTCCTTTCATCTCTTGTCTAACTAGGGAAAGTGGTGTCCGTATTTGTCGGTCTCTGAGTTTTGACTATTAATCGCAGTGGACCCTAAAATGTTTATTTCATGTATAAACTTGTAAAAAATTGTTCACTCTTAATTTTAATAAACAGCGATTTAAAGTAGCTACATTATTCATCATACAAAATATTCTGGTCCGAGGTAGTTTTGGACCGGTCAAATATAAAGGACCTTTCAAATTTAATAAACTAAAAACTTCTTTTCATCTTTTGTCTAAAATAGTGCCGTTAGGTATTGGGTTCCTAGGGAAAGTGACTTTTGACCATAAATTGCAGCGAACCCTAAAAGGTTAATTTCATGTATAGACTTGTTCATTATTAATTTAGAATTCAGCTTACAAATATGTTCGAATCATTCAGAGAAACTTCTTGTAATTTCAACATTCTTCATATCTTTTTATGGGATGTATTAGCTATGCTTAAAACAGAAGGCTACGGATGCCATAAATTGGCATAAATTGGGACAAAGCAATGTGAACATAAAAACTAACCAAGAAAACGTAAAACATGTAGTAAAAGAAGAGAAATGTGTGCTGGTAGAATATGAAAAGGTTACAACAGCTACTGGAATAAATTGCTGTGATACATTAATCAATTTATTATATCTGTCTTAAAATATATCCAAAATGGCCGCCGCGCATGCGCAGTTCGTGACGCCAAAGAGGCCACTATACTACTACCCATTACATTCTTAAATTTTGAAGGGCTCGGTTCATTTTAAATTCATTTTAACGGCTGAACATAAGCATACCTTTAAATGCCCTTCTGATACCTCAATGTTTATTCGTGACATCATAAAACAACGTTACAATGTCTATTGAATTTGCCGTTCGCCATTTTTTTAATGCAAGACTTTTTCTTCGAATGCATGTTTGAAATGTGAATAAATCATTTTTTGTATACATTCCTCAAGTGTTTTCTCTTTTTAATGACTTCATCTATCTTCCTACTCTTCAGTCTATCCATACATCCACCCTCCTTCTGCCTGTCCATCAACCCATCCTGCCATCCATCCATCTTCCTATAATGTCTCTTTTTCTCAGAAATTTGGCATTTTCTTACGAATGATATGTTCTAATTTAGTACGGGTTCTTCCCAGGAGCAATGGATAGGTAAATGACTGGCCTGTAAAATGATGGGCGTTCAATCCGGATTGACTCCCGGATAGGTAACAGTTTAGTCAAGCTATTTCACTTTGACCTCGATCATAGATTTATTTTTCATTATCACATTTTGATTTTTGAAAAAAATACTTTTCTGACCTAGTGATATTAGAAAATCACCGCAACTATCACCACGACCACTGTTAAAGTAGATCCACAACCACTATCATTAATTCTAGTATAACAACAATTAAAGTCGAATATACAACCACATTAACTTTTACAACTAAATATCAACCATCAACATCATTTTAACCACAATTTAATATAATCACAGTGAATGTAGAAAAAGCAGACACAATGGTATCCACTTTCAGTTTTAATAAACAACTTAGATCACAACCGTTTGTAATCAAGGCATCGTTTAATTTTTTGAGTCGCCCTTTCGGAGAAAAGGCGATTCATAGGGATCGCTTTGTCAGTCGGTCCGTCTGTCCGTCACAAAAACTTAACGTTGGCTAGTACTTTGCCATTTATGTGTCTCGTTTCACCCCTAGTCATTTCACCTCATGTAATTTCACCTACCAAAACCTTAGATGATTCAATCTTGTTCTTACAAAAGGTATATCACTTTAAAAGTACATCACACGTGAAGTGTCTCCCTTGACCAGAAAAAAGGATGCAAATGTTAAAATGTAACATTTATTTATTCAAAATCGGTTTTCCCTACAGAGCAAATACATCAACTATGTATTTTGCCCATAAAATGTACCCGGATGAATTCATCGAAACTGTTTTCAGTGATGAGACAAGTATAAACATATATTGCAAAAACATAGTGCTGTAACAAGAATTGAACTTCGTTCTCATTGAGTTATTGAAATGACAGATAAAATACGAACGATATAGCAAATCACTACAGCCCATGCTACACTTAAAGCAGAATTGAGACTGTAGTACAGTACACAACAGTCGATAAACAATCAACAATCAAAGTGTCTCGGATGAATACGGGCTACCCGCAAAAATTCACAATGGACAGATCGGAAACTAGCAATTCATTCTAGCTACCAGTTTAGATTTCTCGTAGAAAAAATATACATTTTTTACTTATATATTTCCGTTACACTTCCCAGTTGGAAATGTTCCATAATGCATGAAAACTTTTAAATGATCAATATAGGTTGTAGTTTACACGAATATTTGTATATATTCACCTACCAAAACCTTAGATGATTCAATCTTGTTGTATATGAATCCATAGTTTGTAAGAAAGCAGTAATGGGAAAACTTTAACAGTCTGAGCTTGAAAACTTTCAGAGCTGTGTCATCTGGTTGTAGTCTGCACAAACAAACTAGGAAACAAAGTTGTGCAACCGACAAGACTAGTGATCATATCCGAACGTAACATGTACAATAAAAGGCCTTGCCTCGATTTGTTTCCCTGTATTGCATGTACAGTTTTTAATGCCGTATACCATCTGACCAGCTGGTAAAGTCAGTTAAATATCTTTTCACTAGTTTATCGCATTACACCATAATAAATTAATTTAAAAGTGAAACTATATAAGAAAATATCGACGAAAACTGCACAGTCAAAAGTGTGCAACAGCCAATGAGTTATTGTAAGAGTAATGTGTAAAAATAGATGTCGATCAGCTAAAATGAACATTTTAAAACAGGCGCAGATATTCTTTCACTACAATGAAAAGAAACTTAATTGCTTTCTGCTTTTAGGTTTATAATCCACTGATCTAAATAGTTCGGGGGGATGGGGGTTGAGACGTGTTATAATCTACTGGTAGATCTATAAATAGTTCGGGGGGATGGGGGTTGAGACCTGTTTCCATCGCTGGACTAATTCATTTTAGTTAACAGCAATGTATGTCAGAACAATACACATTTCTTTATATCTCTGCAATAAATTTGTAGTGAAATGTCCCCTACTTCTGCAACGTGAACTGTCCCCATCGTCCAATTTACATTATAAACAAGGATATAACGTCGTAAATAACTCGTGGTTTCTTATACAACTCTTATCGGTATTAAAGTACTCTACATGACATGAACTTAGTTACGGCATGTAAGACTCTATATAAATTAAAACTAAAATAGACAATCAAATATCATTGTCTTCGAACAAGCAATATAGATGCAAACGACACATATTACTACCAGAAAACTACTAAAAGGTAGTAAACTATTAAGTTTGGTGTTAAAATGTGTTTAAATGAAGATATTTGAGAATGGAAACGCTCGTGATCGCAGTGAACTGCAGATAAATATTGCCTACGCATTTTCTCGTCCAAGAAGCAATCTCTGGTTTCAACATCTATCGAATACAGTGAAAACATTGACAAAATGTTCGGTTTCTATCTGTCAAAGCTTTGATCCGACAAGATTCAACCTTTAATAACATCAAAAGTTCGAAACATTGCGGGTCGAAACTAATAACCGGGTGAAGGTTACATATAACCCTTGACTAACGGTCTATTCATATAATTTCATATCGTTTAAAAGAAAAGTTATCCAAGTAGGAATCCGTTTGGCCTAGTTAAAAGCACACGAAGCACGCCATTTTCTCATGTTTGCGATTATTTTTCTCACTTAAACCAAGTTTGCGCTCACTATACGCCCACCCTCTGTTGAAGTTTATTAAAAAAATAACGTGTAAGAATCAAAATAATAAATGTGTCGCTGTATATTACATAGTGAGGTACAAACTAGAACCATCACATACTCGTGATTGAATTACTGCGTATCTGAACTCCTGACTATATTTTATTCAACAGTTAGATACAACACTATGAATTCTAGCTACATATACGCAACGGACTGTAACCTTCCCACCTTCGCTACAAACCACTGTTAAATTTGGTAATGCCCTTCTTAACACAACACCCAGATACCATCCATCCAAAATGATAAAGAAATTTCAAAATGTGATCTCCAAATCACTCAGAATCATGAAGATAATTATAAGAAAATGTGTTTTTAGTCTGATATAACCTGTCCCTATCTATACGGTACAGGTCAGGCAAAGCTCAATAAGTGTGGCGTCCAAACAGGTAATTTTGTACATTGTGTTTATAAATGGATTTTTTATGTAAGAATTTATCATTCAATAAACCTTGCACTATGTGATTTGTCAATACAAGCCCAAGTGTAATTTGTTATTAACCTTTGATTGACCAATTAACGGTAATGAGAAATAGAAATCATGAAGAGTAACATTATTTTCGGACATGGTAGATATTCGTTGACATTTCTGACATTGAGTTTGCATTCTAATAGGTTGAAAAGGGTTTTTAGCTCACTTGGCATGAAGTGCCAGGGTGAGCTTTTAGGATTGACGATTGTTCGGTGTCCGTCCATCGGTCATTATTTTGTTTCAAAGACATCTCTGAAACCACTGGGTCAATGTTGATGAAACTTCGCAGAGATATTCCTTGCATGACGCTCTATCAAATCTTGTCAAAGAATTCCATTACATGCAGAACTATGGTTGCTATGGCATCAAATTGGAAAAACTTTAAAAATCTTCTTCTCAGAAACCATAACGCCTATCACTTAGATATTTACCATATAGCATTGCCTAGACATTTACTAGGAGTGTTCAATTTATGACCCAGGCTTAAAGTTGACCCCGCCCGGGGGTCACTTGAAATCTTCTTCTGTGAAACCATAAGGCCTACAGCATGAAGCATTACCTAGTTTACCTCTACAAAGATTGTTCAAATCATGAACCCGGATCAAAATTGATTTTACTTGATTTTACATATGCTTATATAGTAAACAAGAATAAATACGTCACTTAATATACTCATGCCCCCGCCCCCTCTCCCCGCCTCTCTCTCTGTCTCTGTCTCTCTCTCTCTCTCTCTCTATCTCTCTCTCTCTCTCTCTGTCTCTGTCTCTCTCTATCTCTCTGTCTCTCTGTCTCTGTCTGTCTGTCTGTCTGTCTGTCTGTCTGTCTGTCTCTCTCTCTCTCTCTGAACTTGATTCCATCTGGAGTGAGTTTCGAGAATTATTAATTTAAGTTATTAAACTCATTTCGCTACCGAGAGTAAATTGATTAGTTTTATTGCATCTTACACATGCTTCCATCCATGCGGGAACTGTGTCTCAGAATTTATGTATGTCTTCAAACTGATTTTGTTTTGTTATAGAAAGTTATACCCCAGCCATACAATAAGTGTCATAAAACTGAAATACATGTAGATATTTTTTCCAATACATGTGACACTGTTCGTTCAAGTTATAACTTAACAGTTATATGAGACGATTACTGTATTACATTACAGTGTACAGAATAATGGCCACGGCTGTACTTCAACAGGCTAAGCATATCTCCCGATTGGGGTATATACCTTTCAAATAAAACCTGAAAACCAAGCGAAATTGACCGATTAACGGAATATCAATTTTTTCAAACTTTTGACACTTGTTTTTGTACTGATAAATTACGACTTTCGGATAATTTGCGGGTTTTCCCCGAGGTAAGTAGTATAAAATTGGGGGTCCCCCCCCCCCGAAAATTTTGCACATACCCGAAAATTTTGCACATACGATGTAGCAGTTACTTCCCCTACATCGTATGTACCGGCATATGTGCTCATATGATCTAAGGGAAATAATTGTGACAGTCACTCGAATTTTATGTTGACAAGAGTTGTCCTTTTGAATGAGCTGAATTAACCAATGAGGAGTGAAACAATGACGCGATTGAATCCGACTCGATAAAAAGAATCGCGAACGTTTCACTCGTGCCTCGGACGTTGAACCTGTCTGACCATACATACGACACCACATCATGGATGATACAGAAAAGGACCGCATCTTAAAACAATACTATTTCGAGGAGAAAAATCCCGACCTCTGAAAAACTAAGTATATAATATATATTTAAAACGATACATTTGAAGAGAGTATAGTTTATTCACGCTGAGAGACAGCAGCAGACTTTTCAGGTTATAACGAAAGTTATAAAATATCATTGTCAATAACCTCGGAAACCAATTATATTATGCTAATTTAACGTCCCTGGATATGAGAGCATATTGTTTAAGTATTTCAATGAAACAGTCCAATGAGGAGTGAAACAATGACGCGATTGAATCCGACTCGATAAAAAGAGCAGACTTTTCAGGTTATAACGACCGGTTCGGAGACCATATCATCGCTTTTGCGTCCGCCATTCAATTAGCACTTAATGTCCGGTGTGTAAATCTTACATGCATGTGTCGGTTTTCTATAGGATGTGTAGCAGAGCAAAGGTCACATAATATATCTCTACAGGGGTATAGTAGGAATTCACTATTATAATATATCAACACTATAAGCCACACGAAGTGACAAGATGAGTCATTCAGGAGGTATGATGAGGTATTGAGGAGGTAATGAGGAGGCATGAGGAGGTAATGAGGAGGTACGAGGAGGCATGAGGAGGTAATGAGGAGGTATGATGAGGTATTGAGGAGGTACGAGGAGGTTATGAGGAGGGTCACTTCTTGTGGCTTATAGTGTTGATATATATGATAGTGATTTGGTACAGACGGCGAGGTCAGTTGCTAATAAAGCGAGACCGTTATCTCACTATGGAGAGTAACGACAAGAACATCATATTTCATTGTAGGAAATGTGGTTACGTTTTTTTTTGCTTTGGAGAAACCTATTACACCACTTCAGAGTATGGCATACATGCGAGTATTATTCAAATATCTGTGTATGCTGCGACTGCGTGTTTGAAAACCGTAAGGCATTTCTCAAGCATGTGAAAATGAAAGCCTCGGAGGTAGTGAGGAGAAACAGACCAATGCAAACGGATTCTAACCTTTTAGGGATATCTAAGGGAGGTAAAAGTCATTTGGTTCGGTCTCCTGAATGTTTGCGGATATATGCGTCAAAATGTTTTATTCGATTTCTATCTATATGGCACTGGTTTCTGCAAATGAGACATGTATGTTGATATTTCGGATTATTTCATTTCAAATTTGGGGTATGCCGTCGAAAAAAACAAAAATAATATCAAACAGGGAATGCCACGTACCAAAAACGCAGCCTCCCCAAAACATACAAGTAATACTGGACTTTAATGAGCACTCCAATGACCAATAAATGGAACCTACCCATTGTAAAATTCCAAATGAAACACTTATAAAAAGATAGGACGGTTTATTCAAGCGTATAATGCAATGAAAATAAAACAAACTTTTGCGTATATTTCTCAACATACATGTAGATTAATCAAATATTTAAAAAAAAGTTGATAACTAATATATTTCGAAAGGACATCAACTGCATACTTTATAAAAACCACAAACAGGTATTAAATAACAAGCGAGATTGTCATGGTGACACGATTAAATTACATTTTTTTTGAAAGAACTCCAAGCACACACTGCGACCCGTAAACCGCAAGCCTTTTCTTTGAATAGCGTTAATTTTAGTGGAGTGAGCGCTGTAGGAAAACATTATTTTAATCTTGCGTATATTTTAAATGAATAGTTTTAGATAAAAGCTTATTACTTGATTTAAACTCTTGCTTGTTGCTAGACGTTTTTATATACCCTTAGTTAAATGGTAAACACCACCTATTGGAAAAATGACCGAGAAAAAGAAGTCACAAAGCAACATCTGTGTTTATTAGCTACATTTATTTTTTTCTTCTAAATTATCTACATTTCTTTAATATAAAAGCGTGAGTTTTAATAAAACAGACACAAGTTTTGCTCTTTCCAGATGGAACAAATGAATGAAGTCAGTCAATTCGTTGATAGAAATGTCACAGATCATAAAGGCTTTTTTTTATACAAAAGACACACAGCTCACTTTAGCTTCGACAATATCGTTTTACTATTAGCCGAACAAGTTTGACAGTCCTGTTATACATGTATCACTCTCACTCAGTATCTTCCATTTGTTCCGTATCTTCTTCCTCTTCCAACTGTGGAGTGACGTAATTGTCCAGCACTTTATCAAACAGAAATCTCCGTTTAAGAATGGCGTACTTTAAGGCTTCCTCCCCTTCGTAGTGTTCTGTTGCAATTAGTTGATTGACTGTCTTCTTTATCGCTTTATAGATGGGATCCTTCTTCATAGCATCGAACCACACCAGTTTTCTACCGAAAAAGTTCATCATGGCTTTCCTGTAAGTGCTTTTCATGTCCTCAAAGACATTTTCTCTGGCTTCACTTTCACTGATCTCGGTATCTTCTTCCATAAGCTCCTTCACTTCGGTTTCATACTGCGACTGGCACTTATCAAACGCTTCCTCTACAATATATTCCCAAGGGTCAATATCCAAATTCTTCTCAGATGTTACAGACATATCGTCGTCGCTGTTATCAGAATTGTTTTCATTAACAGGTCCAAAAATGTCCTCTTGTACAGAAATGTCTGACATCGCGTCTTCCTCTGAATCTTCGTCCGGATGTGCAGACCTTTTATGCCGCAACATATTATCCCGTCTTCTAAAGACTTTGAAACATATATCACATTCAAACATCGCGCTTGAAGGCTAAACTGCAAATGAGGAGGAGTCATGTAAGTGTTCACTTTAATACCTGTCCAATAGTAGTGATGCTTTCATCTTCTTTTGAGGTCTGCTTCGGCTTTCTGCTCGCAGATGGTGCCCTCTGCCTAAGTTTCTTGTTATTCTTGTTACTAATACCATCTAACTTCCCTATGGAACCTTTACGCTTCCGTGTTTTACTGACTTCTTTCATTCGTTGCAATTCCAGATCGATTAATGTCACTTTAGGTTTGGACTGACGATCAAGCATACTCTTAGCTATAGCTGTCGTCTGCTCCGCTGGGAGGACCATCCGTATATACATTTCAGAATGAGGCACATGGCTTTTACGAGATGCGCTCCTATTAAACTTCCTCTTTACTCTCTTTTCTTTTGTATCGAATATATCCATTTTTCTCAGGTGTGCGTCTTCACTTCTTGACATCCAAGCAATCACTGAAGTAAAAAATGTCATTCTATTTATTTATCGTTTAAGACTCAAGCTTTAAGACGTTTAAAAACCACCGTTGCAATAATATCGATATTCAAACGTAAATAGGTATATATCCTACTTACTACCAGCTTATCTATCAGTTCGACTATATTGTTCACTTACACGCTTAAATGGAGTCCTTCTTAAGTTTAAGATTCAAATATGGTTAACTCCTCGGAGGTAAGGGAGTGCCCCCAAACGTGTCTGACACCACCCCCTAGCGAAGGGGGCACTCCCTTACCTCCGAGGAGTTAACCATATTTGAATCTTAAACTTAAGAAGGACTCCATTTAAGCGTGTAAGTGAACAATATAGTCGAACTGATAGAGTTTGGATATTGACCCTTGGGAATATATTGTAGAGGAAGCTTCTATTGTACAGGTCTTAATTAAATATTCAAATTAGACTGTTTTCCGGCAATTCCGTTTTTAATCATTTCTAAAGCGAAATAAATCGGCACCATTCTTGGGCTGATTTAGCGCTTCATAAATATTCATTAGATTCATTCAAGGGACGCAACTCTAATTGGTTTTGCATTGCTAATGTAGGTCATCACCGTGGTCGCTATTATAAAGCCCAAAAATCGTTAATACAAACAGGCTATACTCTGTAGCCACAACGCTATCAATATATCAATAATATAGTTTCTTCGGCCATTCATAAAAATACAACAACTCGCCTAAGAAGATCTATAGAACGAATTCTAGTGGAATTTCGGTTCCAATATGGCGACTGTTCCACAGCAAAATGCATCGAACAAATAAAATAGAAACACGCATGCGCTACACTGACGTCACTATATCAGTGCTACAGCATTGTAACTGCTTCTATTACCTTATCCACATAACGCTTTGTTGCATCGAACTAAAGTTTAAAGGTCATTTTGTCCGTTTTAGTAATACAAAAGACGTATATTCATAGTAATTAATGTTAATAAATATCCAAAAATAACTTTCGTCTCGAAAAATCTTCTTCTCTGAAAGCACAATGCCTAGAGCTTAGATATGTCCAAAGTAGCTTTGACTAGAAGACCTGTACCAAGGGTGTTCAATTTATGTCCCAAGGTTCAAAATTGACCCCGCCCGGGGTCACTTGATTTTACATGGGCTTATAGAAGAAAAACGTCTTCTCTGAAACCACAAGGCTTACAGCATATAGAATTGCCTAGTGGATCTCTACCAAGCTTGTTCAGATCATGACACCCGGATCAAAATTGACCCCGCCCAGGGAGTCACTTGACTTAACATTGGCTAATATAGGAAAAAATTTAAAAATCGTCTTCGCTGAAACCGCAAGGCCTAAAGCTTGGATATTTAGCATGTAGCATTGGTTAGTGGACCTCCACCATATCATGATCCCAGATCAAAATTGACCCCACCAAGGGGGTCACTTGACATTTACATAGGTTTCTATAGGAAAAAGTTAAAATTCAAAATAACAGAAACTTAGATATTTGGTGTACAGCATTGTCTAGTGAACCTCTTCCAAGGTTGTTAAAATCGTACCACTGGGATTAAACTTGACAACACCCGTCGGGATGGAGTTCCACTATCTTAATATAGCTTCCAGTGAGTGCCTATAGTAACCATCGACTTACCAAGCAACTAGTGACTTCCCCTAGCAATCAGTGATTTCCCCTTGGAACAAGTGACTTTCTAAGCTTCCATTGACTTCCTTAGCAACTAGTGAATTCTCCTATCAACCAATGACTTCCCCTATCAACCAGTGACTTCCCCTAACAACCAATGACTTGCTTGGCAACCAATGACTTTTTCTACGACAAGTGACTTTCTTAGCAACAAGTGCCTTCCTTAGCAACAACGTAGGAGAAGTCACTAGCAACCAGTGACTACCCCTAGCAATATGTGACTTCCTTAGCAACTACTGACTACCTTTAGCAACAAGTTACTTCCTTCGATAAGTGCACTGGTACTCGTGGGCGATATAGGGCCATCGTGGCTCTCTTGTTTATAGAAATTGATGATTCATGTCTTATGTAAGCCCCAAATATCCAATCATTCTCTTTGGCCCAGTGGCTATGAGGTTCAAATCCCACGACGGTGACTTTTATCTGATTTGTTTAGCTTACTTTAGGATCGTTGGCTGTCGGGCGTCCGGCGTCCGTCTGTCCGTTCACATTTTTAGTGTGTTTACACTCTAGCATCCGCAATCCTAAAGCAATCTTATTCAAACTTGGATATAATGTGTATGGCCGCAAATTCTGGGATGAGTTTGATTATGGGCCCGGTCGGACCAGTACTTCTAGAGTTGTTGCCCCTGATGTAACAAAAATTGCAAAATTTCATATCGTTTACACTCTGTACACTACATGTATTGAGCAATCATAACCAAATGTGGATGGAATGTGTATGTCCACAAGTTCTCGGATTATGTCGATTATGGGCCGGATCGGACCAGAACTTCTTTGAGTTACTGCCCCTGATGTAACAAAAATTGCAATAATTTACCTTGTTTACATTCTAGGCCACACTGTTTGTTCGAAAGTTATGAGACTTGGTCAAAATGTTAGTGTTGATGATCTCTAGGCAAAGTTTGAACCGTGTCATGTGTGGTCAAAAACTAGGTCACAGGGTCAAATCTAAGAAAAACCTTGTTATCACTCTAGAGGCCACCTTTTGTGTTCAACATTCTTGAGACTTTTGTCAGAATGTTTATCTTGATGATTTCTAGATCCATCAAGTGGGTTCAAAAACTAGGTCACTAGGCCAGATAAAAAAAGCCATAGCTAACACTGTAGAGGCCATATTTTCTGTCCGAAACTGATGAGATTTGGTCAGAGTGTTTGTTTTGATGATCTTTAGGTCACTTTTGAAACTGGGTTTCATAAGTTGAAAAATAAGGTCACCAGGTCAAATCTAAGAAAAACCTTGTAAGTCTAGAGGCCACAGTTTCTGTCCCAGAGTCATGAAACTTTGTCAGTATGTTTGGCTTAATGATTTCTAGATCAATTTCGAAACAGGGTCATGTGAGGTCATAAACTAGGTCACCAGGTCAAATCATAGAAAACCTTGTTCATTGTACCTTCCTACCTTTATGAAACTTGGTCAGTATAATTGTCTTGATAAAATTTAGGTAGAGTTTGAATATTGGTCATCGGAGGTCAAAACTAGGTCACCAGGTTAAACACCTTGTGTATGTCATACAGGTGACAATTGCAATCCAATCATCATGTAAATTTGTCAGCTGGTTTGTCTTGTCAATGTCAAACAGAATTTTTGTGTTTATGATATATAGTTTAGGGTTGAAGTTTGATCACATATTGTCATAATAAGGTCTCAGGTGAGCGATATAGGGCAATCTTGGCCCTTGTTTAAATACTTTTTCAGCTTAAAATTTGAATATTTCTTCGGCTACCACGACTACCACCATAACATCGTTTAATGAAAGCACGACTACCACAACACCGTATAATAAAACCACTACTACCACCATAACCCTGTATAATAAAACCACGACTACCACCATAAACCGTTTAATAAAACCACGACTACTACCACAACAACGTATAATAAAGCCACGACTACCACCATAACATCGTAAAATAAAACCACGACTACCACCAGAACACCGTATAATAAAACCACGACTACCACCACAACACCGTTTTACATTTACTTTTAAGTAAGTAATATGAACAGTATCGAGCAGATATTTTCTTCCATTTTGCAGCTGAATGCGCTTTCTTTAAAACTCGAGTATAAGTACGAAGGGTTATATGTTTTGTAAATAACTCACATTGTTTATTTCAACCGCCGATGACAATTCAAAAACTCTCAAAATGATTTGGTGCTGTAGGATGCATTTTCCGTATTGCGATTGTCACTAAAGTGTAGGTATTTATTCCGTTGAACTGTTTTGGCATATCTGTGTCAATTTTATTTAAGAGTACATTGTACATATTTGTGATTACAAACAACCTGTGTAGCTTTTTCAAACATTGATGTAGCTACTTTCTATGTAAAGATACAGGAAATATACAGCTTGAGTTCGTGTATAACCTAATATTATGTTAACATTTCCTATTATTTCCTTAATATACTGTCAGGCATGTAACATCATAATTTACTTTTACACGGCAGAACGCGCGGTATCCACTTTAATAGTGAACATGATGTGTTTTTCCTTGTGATGAACCTTTGTCCGTAACAGTATGTCAAGTACCCAATAATATTTTTCGGCATAGTAAAATAAATATTACACAGCTTTGAGTGTAACAGTAACTTGTTTCGCAATCGAAAATAAATAAATTAGTGTATACATATTTATATATCATTATGCCTCAATTTATTATCAATGTTAAACTCCCATAGACAAACAGTTAACATTCATACTATTTCTGTCAAGGCAGCACTTGACCGCTATAAATATGCTGTCAGGCATGTAACAGTATATAAATATCGCACAGATTTGAGTGTAACAGTAAAAATGTCAACATGAGGAAAATTCTGTTACCCAAGGCGAAGCCGATGGCATCAGTATTTTTCCGAATGTTGACATTTTTAATGTTACACTCAAAGCTGTGTGATATTTATTTTATTATGCCGAAACACAAGGAAAACACATCATTTTCACTGAATGCTCAGATATGCATTTTTTGGGAACTAGTATGACAAATTTAATGAAACAGTATCTTAACAAGAAGAAACAGTAATGCAGATATTAAAGACGCCGTCAAATATTTTTTCTATAGTAATAGCACACCGTAAAGTGATTGGATAGTTTTTCATACATTCATATCCATGTAATTATACGTCATTGTAATCTACTTTAAATGAGCGAATGTTTTACAGAACTTGCATAGACGGATTCGTTCATGATCATTTGAAATATAAGACATGTCGCTAGGAAAAAAAAACAGCATATTAACTATTATCCCTTTGTATCGCACAGAAGCAGTTTAAACTACATTTATTCATAAAATTTAACTTTACATCACAATTACATACATTACTATTTAAGCTATTTCAAGTTATATAAACAATCTCATTGGCTCAGTGGTTTCAGAGGAGATGTCGTTTGAAGGAAATGATGGACGGACGGACGCCGGGCGGAATGCGATCCTAATAGCTCACTCTGGCACTTTGTGTCAGGTGAGCTAAAAAGGAAAGAAACTTTTAAGTACGAAAGTATACGTGCCCCGCCAATTGAAAATAAGTTTTCATGAAAACTTTCACGAAAGTAATGGGTGTTTTCGCGTTAATAATGGAGAATTTCAAACTATTTATGAGATTACTTTGACATTTTACCTACTAGAGTATATTATCCTAGTGCTTTGAACTGCCACCACATAACAGCAGGTTTACTTGAAAAGTTTCCCGAAGATATTTAAAGTTTTCGTGTTAACTGAAAAATATCATGAACCGAACGTTTTATCAGGTTTCGTGATAGTTTCTCGGTTATCATTGAATCCTCTTACCTGTAAAATAATTGGTTGCGCATTTATGCTTCCGTTATGGATATCTGTTAACATTATAAAACATTTAATACAGGTCATTATTTAATAATGATATCCGACCAGAAACTACGAAAGAAAACAAAAGCAGCATTCAGCTTTAAAATAAACTGTCAGAGTCGAGCACTGTCAATACGCAGTGAAAATATACGTAAGAGAATAACTAACATTTCTTCTCCGTCACACTGACACTTTTAATAGGAATTTACATGTCAGGAGACTTGCAGTATGTATAGCACCACCCCACCACCTTCGAATCCCCACCACCGTTGGGAGAGTTAACCACACGTGTATTCATAGACTCGCGTCCATGGATCAATCTTTCTTACATACCAAATACTCGACGCGTCCAATAATACACGCGACGGTGCGCGCGAAACAGTAAGATTAAAAACACTGTTGACTAGAATATGTCGTGTAACATTAAATTATACTGTTACATGCCTGACAGTATATTTCAAGCGGTCACTTGCTGTCTGACAGAAACAGTATGAATGCTAACTGTTTGTCTATGGGAGTTTAACATTGATAATAAATTGAGGCACAATAATATATAAATATCACACAGCTTTGAGTGTAACAGTAAAAAAATGTCAACATCGGGAAAATACTGTTTCCCTCGGTCGAGGGAAAATACTGTTATCCTCGACCGAAAATACCGTTTCCCTTTCCCCATGTTTACATTTTACTGTAACACTCAAAGCTGTGTGATATTCGCCGAGGGCAACTTTTTTTCAACCTGTTTGCTATGTTACAAGAAGCCAGTTTATATTGAACATTGGTTTTTAAATGTTTCGTTTATTTAGGTGGGCTCTCTTTTAGATACAAGTTATAGTTCCTAGTTTGGTTTTTTAAAAAAAGGAGTTCGATAAAAAAAATTTTAAGCTCTAAAAAAAAAGTGTCCTAGTTTGCCTAGGTATATATATTTTGATATAACAAAACCAACTAGTAAAGACATCACGTCCAGAAATTTCGTTATTTTTCACGAGTTTAGTGTCCTAGTTACCTCATCAAACATTAACAAATCTTCAAGACCATTAGTTTACTCGGAACATCGTTTATATTCTAGTCACAGTTATTTCCACCAAGAGTTAGATAATTACAGATTGTTATAACATTTCACACTGGCCAATTACTTTTATAACTTAGCAACAGTAATGTTTCTAAGAACTAACATGCCACACTTCGACTCTTCGGTGATGGAATTTGAAGACGTGCTTGCTTTTGTTTTTGCAGGGGATGTAAGCCACATTTCGATAGGAAACGTGAAAAGAAGAAAGATCAAGATAAATTGTATACATATATCTAATATGCTTGTTCTTATTCATCAGATGTCATGATATTTTGAAATTGGAACAACTAAACTGAACATTTTATGATATTGCAATATATTATGACTTGAGCTATTTGCTTCGAAATTTTTACAATCTTCTTCTGTTAAAAGTAGTAATAGTAATGCATAGCAAAAACAACATCTGATATCCCAGTTGTTTAAAGTAGTAATAGTAATGCATAGCAAAAACAACATCTGATATCCCAGTTGTTTAAAGTAGTAATAGTAATGCATAGCAAAAACAACATCTGATATCCCAGTTGTTTAAAGTAGTAATAGTAATGCATAGCAAAAACAACATCTGATATCCCAGTTGTTTAAAGTAGTAATAGTAATGCATAGCAAAAACAACATCTGATATCCCAGTTGTTTAATACAATGAGCTCATCTTCAAACGAATACATTATATCTATATGTAGTAACTATGCTTAGGCAAGTTTTGTTTCCCTATTCTTTGCGCACAAATGTCATAAAAAGCAAATCACTGTGAAAATATCTTAGCACAGTTAGTTTTAACAGATAGCATTGATAACGCATTCTGTATGATTCGTTTGAGGAAAATGATGATTGAGCTTTGATTACAAAATATTATCGAAAAGAAAATAACAAAAGATTGTATGAAATCTGTTGAAACAGAATGTATAAGTATTGAACAGCGCTTCAGCTAATATAAAAAACACAGGAGTGCGTCACTTTTTTCACGTTTCAGACTGTATTCAAACTACATAATAATACAACTTTTTAAACTCTTCCATTGTCATTTGTTATTACGCCTACTTAAAGAGTATATTGATAACATTATTTTTTCTAGTACTGAAAAACGCACTGATTATTACAACCCCGAAACGAAGTTTAGGGAGGAATACTGGTGTCACCCTGTGGTCGGTCGTTCGGTCCGTTGCATTTTCCTTGTCCGGAGCATAACTTGAAAACTATTGGTTTGAATTCAATACAACTTCATACAATTGTCAAGCACATTGAGAGGAAGTGCAGTGTATAAGAACCATAACTCTTCTCGACTAGGTACAGACTTATTGTCCTTTGTTACTTTTCCTTGTCGGGAGCATAACTTGAAAACTACTACAACGTCATACAATGGTCAAGCACAATGAGAAGAAGTGCGGTATTTAAAAAACAAAACTCTATCTTGAGTAATTACAGAGTTATTGCGCTTTGTTAATTTTCCTTGTCCGGAGCATAACTTGAAAAGTACTGATTGGAATTCAAAACAACTTCTTACATTGATCAATTCAGTGAACAAGAACCATAACTGTACCTTGGCTAATTACGGAGTTATCGCCAAAAGCCATAACTCTTTTATAGTTTTTTGCAAGGTATTCTGTTACTTATAACTTCTTCAGTTGAAAAAGCAGTCTTGTCGGGGCATTTATCACATTAAGTGATAGGTCTAGACGTTCACTCTTAAAAGTTCAAGCCATTAAAATCTTTGTGAACAGCTGCACCTCTGTGTTTTTAAAATCTAGCTGAAGCGCTTTAAAAGGGTATCTTCAATAAAGGTTCAAAACTACTGTTTGTTTCTCTCATTTAAGCAAATAGTTGTTGTCAGTATGAATCCGATAAAGATTGTTGTTAAAACGCATTTCTCTATCCAAGTGCCTTATTGTGAAGATTCATATGTGTTTCTCACTATTGCCAGTTTGTCGGATGTAGCAAGTAAATGACTACTTCGACGTTGTCAGCTTCCGCTGAGTAACATTAAACTTCTGCGGATTATAATTTCAGTAATAGGACAGTTTAACTGACGCAGTTGGCATAACCGAGTTACGAGTAGCAAATATAAGTGATAACCGAAAATGAGTGAGTGAAGGGCCGGTAAACTCTGACACTCGTCCTATCTCAAACAGGTCGATATCAGACAACTTGTTTTACCTCTTACAATAAAGACTAAGCACTCAAAATCAAAATAAAATACTTTTTCTGCGCAGACACAACATCTATGAGTGTGCATGCGTTGATACGCTTGGGTTGGCATTGTTATGAATGGAGTAACGTGATTTAAGCAAATCGTAGTAAAATTTGCTATACTTCCGATATCACCTGTAATGACAGCAACAACAAAATAATACGAATGGTGTTTTATGGAGGAGTAAAAAAGAACAGACAAAATTCCACGGAATAAAGGGAGTGTACGGAGTGTTACGAGTTCAAAGTTACGAGTTCATGTTTGTGTCTTCAAACATATTTTCTTTTGTTTAAATTAACTTTTTAGAATGGAAATATATTTTACATTTGAGTGATATACCGGTTAGTACATCCCTTTTTGTCGTTTAGATGCTTCGTAATCAATCATCCATGATTAGATTACTATGCATCTAAACTCCACATAGTGATATACAAACTGGTGTATCACTCAAAAGTAAAATGTATTTCCTAAACATACATACGCATGCTAGTTTAAAAAGATTGTCGATAACTTTTATCCATAAACTATTTTTCACGTAATTGTGCTTTAATTGCATTTTTATCGCTCACAACGCTTTTTATTGCCATCAAACACCTCATTGTGTAACTTGTATTGGATAACCTCTGCTCTGTAAGTGCAAATAATCGCTGCGGGGCGAGGCAGGAGTTATATCAACTTTTAAATTTCAATTCGACATGAATATGAGACACAGAATTAATCCAGAATACTGTTGTACTTTAAACTGCTGCCACCTCCAAGATCCCTATAGCGTATGCTCAGAATCGAGGGCAACAGTTTGTCATCTCAAATAAATGACTGATTTTATAGTAATATATTTTGCACTTTTAATACGAGTTTCGAGAGTCTTGTACAAATGAAAGACCGGAAATGACCTACCAACTTTTCTGGAATCAATGTAATCGTGTAGGGTATTCATTTGACTTCAAGCATACACAAATTAATAAAGGCAATTAAGTGATATAAACAAAATGAAACATTTATTGATACTTTGATATGTTAACAAAATGTAAACGTATAGTTTGGGAACAACATCTACTGTTGTAATATCCTATTTAACAGTATAGGATTTATTAGTGTTCTTTTGCAACAGAAGATAAAGAAAACTCGTTAGCCCTAAAAGTTCGATCCCCTTTACCGTTAAAAAATGTTTATAGTATCGGGAGCCAAATATCTTTCTGTTTCGCTTTTCTTAATTCCACGTGAAAAAGAAATAACATCATAACATGTAGAAAGAAATGCTAGTTACAGCGGCAAGGAACGTGAACAGTGTCGCTGTTTGACATAAGTAATAATATATTAAAGTCTTTATTTACAGAGGTTTCACATTTGCGAGGCTCTATAGTCATAACGATGAGCATAAAGTTTTAGTATCTTCTATTTCCAATACCTAAAAGTCACGACATAAGCGAGGAGGTACGGTTCTGCAACAATAGATAAGGCGCAAGTAACCCGTACTCCTCGCCAGTTACCATTGTATCATAAAAGACTTAAATTTCAAACACGGCTCATTAAACGTTGTTGTACTATAAACATCAATTTCGCCTACGCAACTCAGTGAATGTGTAAAAGAAATTTATCATTTTTATGTTTTATTTCTTTTGTAACTTTATCAGGTGTTTCACTTCAGTGATCAGTTTTATGTGACGAAACTCATTTTGGTTTTTAAAAGGAATTTGTAAATTACCTTCTTAACTAGATCGACCACAAAAAAGTTGTTCCCAACATGCCATGTAGTAATTGTTGCGGAAAAAGTATGAAATGTTAACTAACGATTTTTAAGTCTAAAGTTCTTGTTTTATTTACGAAATGTAGAAAGTCTTGTTCTTATATAAGAGTAAATAGTCTAGAATTCTTAGGAAATCAATCGAACACATTGAATATTACATAATTAATATAAAAAGAAAATACTTTAAAGACTTTCATTATTATAAAACTATAATAGAACGATTCATGTCTATAACTAAACATATTTACACGCACCTCCCACCCCCGCGCTCTCTCCCCGAAAGTAATCCTTCTGACAAATATGCATACTGTTAACATTTTTTACATATCAATGGCAGTTCATAACCGGTCAGTTCAAAACGGACCCTTGCTGGACTTCGAACATTCCACATAACGCCCAAGGGGGAAATCTAAACCACCGGACACAAATGAGTAAATAAGTGAACATAAAATAATCTAAAACAGCGTCTAAGTATTACATATTTTTAATGACGAATGAGGAAAGCCTGGTACGTATTTTTCCATTGCAAGTAAGTTCGAATGTGATAAAATCGCGACATTTTGTCGCATATATCACAAAACATTAATTTAAAAAAAATGAAAGAAAAAGTATATTGCTCTTTGCTTGAAACATCAAACCAGAGGTAAATGTTCATTATCGCGATCACACCTTCAGAATCGTGCTATCAGCGAGAATACTCGGGGGTATGTCGCCATTGCATTGGTAATTAACTTTTCAATTTATAATAAACGTTTTAAAAAATATCTGATTCACCTGATTTTTATGCAGGTTATTTAAAAAGTACTAAGACACATACACATGGCCCAGTAATCAGACTAAACGTTTGACATTTGGAGAAATTAAAAACTTGTTTTTTAACATATTTCGATCAATGAAATGAGTGAACCACAATTGAAATACAAAGATGTAATATTTTTATGATTAACAAGGTATCCAAAACCAAGAAGTCAGAAGATGCCATTACAATGATCATTTTACATGTCACGTGATAGGAAAAGTAATCCCTGAATAACCGACAACAACCAGATCAGAAGAATGAAAGACAGTTTTTTTAAATAATGAAAACGTTGAATCAGATAATCTCCCTTTATTATCCCATTTATTATATGTGATAATTAAACGTCGTCCTTTATAAGGTATTTTAAGGTAAAAATGAATAAAGGACCACTTTTTTATTGGCCAACGGGACTACTAACATTTAAAGTCAATGTCATTATACGGGGCAAATGTGCCCTAATGTGATATTGACACACTTGGTGAGATCTGGCCCGAGGTTTTTAACCTTTTGACGGTGCCTTCATTACAACCTTGAACGATATTAAAAAGCATGTTATCGCTATGTGCACTTTAGTCATGTTTATATGTTTGACTTTACATGTGAAGGATGTAGAGCAGGTACAAAAGTACATACTCGGCTTGTTCTACGTGGCTGAACTGGTTTAAACAGAAATTATTTCAAATTTGTTATATCATATACATATATTCTAGTGTCAAATAAATATACTTTTGTAATCTCTCTCCTGAAATAAGACATAATATTGTAACGTAAGAGACATTATGTTCGAAAACATGAATATGCCAAGAGGGCGATGGTGGCTCTATATATCACACCGGAGTACCAGTGCACTTACCTAAGGAGGACATTTTTGCTAAATGGAGTCAGTAGTTGCTGAAGAAGTCACTTGTTGCTCGGGGAAGTCACTAGTTGCTGAAGAGGTCACTGATGAAGATCATCAGCTGCCAGGGACAGTCAATGGTTGCTAAGGAAGTGGCTGGTTGTTGACGATGCTTATAGTTGCTTAGGAAGACACCGATCGCCAGAGGGCTAATTGTAGACAAATCAGTGGTTCGTACGGAAGTATCTTTCTCCAAGGGAAAGTCACTGGTTGCTAAATTAATGAAATCATTGGTTGCTAAGGACGTCAATGGCTGATAGGGCACTTAAGTGCTTCTAAGAAAGTCACCGGTTGTTAAGGTAGTCACAGGTTGCTAGGAAAGACAGTAGTTACCTAGTAAGTTGATGGTTGCTATAGGAACTCTTACAAGCTACATTTTCCCTATAACTCTATGTACAGACCAGGGACCCAATAGACATGGTCAACTTTGACCCGAGGGACATGATTTGAACAAACTTGATAGAGGTCTGCTAGACAATGCCAAATACAAAGTATCTATGCCCTAGACCTTGTGGTTTTGGAGGGGAATGTTTTCGCTATATTAGTTTATGTAAAAGAAGTGACTCCCCGTGCGGGGCCAATATTAACCTCAGGGACAAAAATTGAACAGTCTTTGTAGAGTTCAACTAGAAAACGCTATATACTTAATATCTTAGCTCTTGACCTTGTTGTTCTACAAAATAGGATTTTTCCGATACCAGTAAGTGCAAGGGCAGGGTAAATTTTAATTCTGGGGGCATGATTTGAATGAAGTTGGTAGAGATCCACGAGACAATGCTACATCTTAAATATCTAAGCTAAGCTAAGTGGGCTTGGAGAAGTGAATTTTTTTAAGTTGTTTTTATATATAAATCTATGTAAAAGAAGTGACCCCCCTCTTGCAGGGTCAATTTTGACCACGGATGCAGTATTGAACAAAGTTGGTGGAAGCCCACTAGAAAATGCTATACACTAAATATCCAATATTTTAAAAGCTTTTTCGTGTTTAAGTCTATATAAAAACCAGTGACACCCTCAGTGTGGTCAATTTTGATCCCAGATGCATGATTTTAACAATTTTGGTAGAGGTCCACAAGACAATATAACACATAAAATATTTGAGGTTTTTGGAAGATTTTTTATTTTTATCTAACAGAAACCTATGTGAAATCAAGTGACCATCAGGGCGGGGTCAATTTTGACCGAGAGGTCATAATTTGTACAATCTTCGCAGAGGTTAACTAGACAAAGCTACGTGCCAGATTATTTGAGCTCTAGGTCTTTCAAATTTTGAAAAAGAAATGTTTAAAGTTGTTCATATTTCATGCCATGCAAACAAATTTCTTATAAGAGCTACATGTAATTACTTTAATCCAAATGTTTTCACCCCTTTTTGTTATTTTTCGTAATATATTATTTCTAGATTATTTTAAGGAATTATTGTATGTCGGTACAGATGTGCGTACAACGTTACTTTGGTTATACAGGTGGTTAAACACAAATAACTTTACGTTCATTTACGGGGGCGAAAAAGCTAATAAGGTTCCAGCAAGAGCGAGACATACACCTTAATCAATATGCAAACTAAATTTTAAGTTTTGTATTTCCAAAAGCACTATAATGGATTTTAACTGAAGTGGTTAACAGAACCAACATGTACAAGCATCTGAGTTTGAACGACGAGAAATATCAGAAGACAAAAAGCGTTAAAAATGTTAACGAAAGTGGCGCCTCGATTTATTTTCTGTAAAAAAAAACAACAACACTGTTACAAATTGATTTCAGAAAGCAAAGGCTGACTTTATTGTCTTCAGAAAAATAGATTTGGCATTTTAATTACCTCTGTGAAATCCTACTTGTATATAAACTAAAAGATCACTCATGAAAAATGGAAAGGGCGATCACTCATTTAATGTGAACATGACTAAGTTGTTGTATTACAAACAAAACATTGCTAGTAAATGTACATAAGATGATCACATACTGAACAATTTAATGTTAAACATCTGTTGCTTTAATTTGATGAAAGAATAATTGTGTAAAGTAAACACATTAATCGTTTTTATGTCAGTATTCATTGTATTATTAAATATTAGTAAATAAATTTATTTTTCGAACGTGGTGATTATCAGTGGCTAAATGCGAACACGGAGGTATACACTACAATGAATAATGTATACTTCTGTGATGCGAAGGAAAAGGGAATTCATTTTATTTTAGATATAAAAAGACACTCCCATAGCGGTTATTTCCCCTTGCAGAGTTAAGATTGTCCATTTTGATGAAATGAATAAGCAGTAAAATGTAAAACACAATTCAATAAATGACTTTAAATTGTCGACATACTATATGAAACTTGTATTCATGTATGCTATTATTTTCACCAAAATATTATACGCTAGTTTTAAAACTAGCCCAAGTTCTAATGTGGGCCATTTAGTTAACTAAAAGCGCCTATTTTTCTCTCAGTTATCTCCAGCTTAAAAATCACATTTCATCAATATTTCAATAATTTGATTGAATAATAAGACTGAAATGTAAAACTTAGTGGTGAAATTTTAGTCTTTGTAATTGAATATTTCTTCAGCATTTTGTCACATTATGTGGGAGATACTAGTCACCAATCACTTTCTTAAAGTCCCAGGATCACTTTGAATTTACTGAAATAAGAAAATATGTATTTATTAGGCCTTATGGGAAATGGATTGAACCGTGTTCTATACACTCTCAAGCAAAGTTGACATAAGTATGCCTTTCTTTCGTATTCAAGTTGTTTCTTTAAGAAAAAGAGGTGCAAGGAAGCCTTTCTTAATAATTGCATTATCATTGAAAAAATACTGCGTTGTTTCTAATATGTACATTGTACTTATTTATTTAAAAAAGCAAAGTTAGGAATGTTTTTGGTACAAATAAAGGTCATTTCTGTCAGTAAGACATCTTTCTTGATAAAATGAGAACTACTTGTAAATGTGATCCTGGGACTTTAAGGAAGACTATCTGTTTATCGCTTGATACATAAGAAGCAATTCTTTGGCGATGCTTGTTTAAATTGTGTCCATATTTGAAAAAAGAATGTATAATTAGGGGATGCAGTCATAGATCTAACATATAACAAGAGGGCCAAGATGGCCCTATATCGCTCACCTGAGGCCTACTTATAACCATATGTGACCAAACTTTAACCATGAACTATGTATGATAAACACAAACATTATGTTTGACAAGACAAACCTTCTGACCAATTTACATGATTATTGGCTATAAAATGTAACCTCTAGAGTGCCAACAAGGTTTCCTCATAATTGACCTGGTGACCTAGTTTTAAATCTCATGTGATCCACACAAACATTCTGACAAAGTGTCATAATGAGTGGGTTGTAAATGTCACTTGTATGACATACCTAAGGTGTTTAACCAGGTGACCTAGTTTTTGACCTGAGATGACCATTATTCAAACTTGGCCTAGATTTCATCAAGACAACCATACTGACTAAGTTCCATGAAGATTCAATGAAAAATCAACCTCTATTGCATACACGAGGTTTTTCTATGATTTAACAGGACGATGCGATCTCCTTCATGCTATCTTTCAGGCACTTCTAACATGATTGTCGGACTAATGTCTATCTATAGTCTAAATCTAAGTCAGACTTGTACTGAAACGTTTATCATACTCTGTTCAGATTAACCCTAGTTGTAATTGCATGAAGGGAGTGGTAAGATAGTCCAAGCAATAAACATAACAAAAACATGATAAGATAGTATACCTTTATTATGTCTGCAATAAGTATATACATGTATTACAACAGCATTTAAATATAATTGTGGAAAAAGTCGAACTATCCAAGGACCCGTGTTTAAAGTAAAAGTCACTGTCAAAAAATGATCGTTTTTGGCCTTTAACAAAAAGATTGTTGGCCTTAAGAAAAAAAAATATTTGGCCTTACAAATAAAAATAAAATACATGTACATAAAATTTCCATACTGGCATGATCACTTGTAAGTTGACCGAAATTCTGCCATGCGGACTATTTTCCTGTGCATATCCGGAACGCGCCCATTCCTAAATTGAAGATATCTTATGTTGGGCTGAATGTGGCAAGTAAAATGACATTTCTTCTTCAGTTCTACGTCCAATGTTTCTCTAACTGTGTTTCTTAATGAAATATAATACCACAACAGGTTACCGTCGGTGTTACTAGTAAATAGAATGGTTTCTCGTGTTTTTTCCACTAAAAAAATTTTTAGTGCCACGAAAATAGACGGTGAGCTTCCTTTTAATTGATAGAAATGCTTTGAATTGATTTTGGAATCCATAGCGCTTTTGTTTTAATTTCTCAGGCTGTGTTTCACAATTGAAGCTAAATGCGTCAAATTTGCAGTTCTTTATGCTTTGAAAATTGTCGCCGTTCCGCACTTTATCATATTTTGGCGAAAGTATTATTTGATATTTTCATTGATTGATTGGACGTTGCATTTATGAAAAGCAGATCTAGATAGTTTCATTAGGTATATCTATATCGAAAGAAAACACACGAAAATTGACGAACAATTCACCTCTCCACTCGATAGCGCTTTAACTCAATTATTTCACCGTACCATTTCTACAAACGTAATGTCATGCAAAATTTCTTAAATCTGCATTGACTTTTCAAACTGATCCATTTTCTAGGGGAGCAAGCAATCTACCTTAAATCCTTACCAATGCAACTTGAATCTCATTGTTTCTTATTTCTCTTGTATGTTTCACATAAAACCTAGTATAGGTACGGCGATTATTGACAGCAAGTCTCCAAAAGTTGCGTCCCCTTAATAGTTTAACGCCATTTGTACAAAGGGTAATTTTTTAAAGAAATATATTAGTTTTACACAGTTTGATATGATGAGAAACTTTAAAAATCTTCTTGTCTAAAACAAAAGATATAGAGATTACTCTAGATGTTTGGTATGAAGCATTATCTACGAAAATTGTTCAAATTGTGCCCTATTCTGTCAACCAAGGGAGGTAATTTCAAAATAAACTAAAAATTCTGATCCCAGTACACAAGGTCTTTCTACACGTTACTGTGAGAAAGTACAGGGTTTTCTAATAAAAATTATGCAATACACATACAAAGATAGATCTATACAATGATAGTTGAAGTATAACACCTTTAAACTGAATGCAATACAGTAGCATACGAATGCTTGCGACTTCACCAGTTAAAATATCTGAAAAACCACGGACATATATATAGGTCTGTGGAAAAACTAAGCATGCAAAGTGAGGTTAAATTCCTAAATAAAAGTAAAAATAGTATTTCCAGAGTTCTGTCCTTTACTGATATAAAATACCATGCAAAGTTTTCATATGTTGTCTACAAAGCTAAAGTATGTTTTTTCAATACTTTTGTTTTCCTCATGACTTTCAGAAACTATAATTTTAATAAGGTTTTCATGTCTTTGAAAATAGGTGATTGTTGCTACCTATTGTCGAAAGTGGTCCTGCCCCAGTGCTCACCAATTTGAATAGACTTGTATAATGAGGAACTTTGCTCTTCTTGTGTAAATCCCAAGACCTCAAGCTTCGATATTTGGTATGCAACATTATAAGTAGTGGTCCTCGATCTTGAAAGTTATTGAAATTTTGCCCCTGGGATCAAAAGTGGTCCCGCTCCGGGGTCATTACTTTTACATTGATTTATACAAGGAGGAAAACTTTAAAAATCCTCTTCTCCAAAAGCACAAGGCCTAAGGGTTAGATATTTAGTTTGTTGCATTATCTAGTGGGTCTCTGCCAATGATGGACACTAGTCTGTATAATTATAGTTATAGGAAAAAAATAAAAAATCTTGTGAAAGGCAATGCAGGTAATATGTGAGCAATAGAGGGCCATCATGGCCATCTTAGTCTTCTAGAACCTTTGCTGGCTATTGATAAAACTTGACAGGAAGCAAGGGTATGAAGTGTATATGTGCATATCCTTGGTACGTTCCGGTCAGCTGATATTCCATTGAGTTATTGCCATTTGAAAGTTTACTCTTATAGTCGAAATATAGCTTGTCCGGGCTTCAACTGTAAAACCCTACCATTTGCTACATTTGCTGTAACTTTACATTAGTGATCGTGATCATGATTGTTCTAAATTTGTTGTGGATATCATGGTCACACTCCATTCACTTTTCAACTATGTGCATATATCATGGTCACATTCTGGTCAGTTGATTTTTCACATAATTATTGTTCACATGTTGTGGAATCATTATATATATATATATATATATATATATATATAAAACAACCATCTAGTTCTAAACTGTCTTATACAGTGTAACTATACAGTACTTATAATAATAATAATCAGTACACAACAATATTACAACACACATCAGTAATACAGGCCATTCATATGCAGAGTGATCATAATCTGCACTCATTGCAAAAGCTGCAAATCAGTCTAGTATAGTCCAGTTTCAAGCACTGAAGAAAACATAAAGATCATAGCTCAAGGGTCATATTTGGACTATATGGCTTAATTTGTTGTTCATAAGTTGTGCATGTATTAGGGTCAGTTCATCTTTTCAACAATGTGTGAAATACCCATTGAATGCAAGTGTACAGATCTCAGACAACAAAATTCATTATGTATGACAGCCCAGGGGCAAAATCCCTTATATAGTTACATGTATAAAGATTACTGAATATAATAGTTGAACAGTTTATTCTTGATATTAAAGGATTAAGCTTATGTGCTCACTGGGGACAAGTGAGATGTTTTCTCTAGTAATTGTGGCAACTGTTGACTGCTAAAAGTAATATTTAAAGTTTCTAACGGAGCCAATAGGTGAACACTGAATTGTACAAATTTTTAATTCTTTATGCAGACATACAAAGTGAGAGAAGATGTCAGAAGACTTGATTTACCTGACAAGATAGATAAATAGATACCTGTTGGGGCTGAACACCAAATGTGGACCAAAGGTTAATATGAAATATATTTATAAAATTTAATGTTTTAGGAAACTTAATGTCATAACCAGACATCTTTTCTGTAAAGGATTATTGATTTCAACACTTCAATAAAGTCTTCAGGGATATCAAAGTGTTAACTCTTGACTGAATTTACGTTCTATTTTATTTTAAAGTTAAAGTGTTGCATGCATTGAACTTTAAAGGAATCCATATGTTTGAGAAAAGTTCAGGACACTGTCAGAGAATTGTGTGTCTGATAGTTTGTAACAACCCTGAATGAAGTACTTATCAAATATAGATATACCCAGAAATCACACATGGGATAAACAGGCTGAGCATATCTCCCGATCGGGGTAAATACCCCAAATGAGCTAAAATAGCCCGATCGGGCTAAAACGTAAACAATAGAAAAGTACAATTTTTTAAATAACTTTTTTGCTAGGAAAAAGCGCAAGTTTATTTTTTCAGTGTATGTTTATATTATTGTAAGCAATAAGAATAAGCAAATTTCATGTCAATATCTTGTTGGTGAAATTTTTACTTTTTTACCAACTGAAAAACCAGAAAGTAATGTATTTATCAGGTCTGTATAAATGAGATAAATATTCTGTGAAAAAATTAACTTGCGCTTTTTCTTTGAAAAAAAGTTATTTAAAAAATTGTACTTTTCTATTGTTTACGTCTTAGCCCGATCGGGCTATTTTAGCTCATTCGGGGTATTTACCCTGATCGGGAGATATGCTCAGCCTGATAAATAGAAATTTCACTAAAGTGATTTTGGGGGTATGAAAAACAGGAAATTGTTTAGCTTGAATGTTTGAAGAATATGGAGAGCTATTGTACTTACCCCGGTGTCTTTGTTGACTTTAGTTAAAGTGACCATAAAAAAACAAAAACAACGCGACCATCTGTGCCAACGAGCGTGATCATGCATAAGGTGTATAACTTGTATTGCAATTATTGTTTTAAAATAAATTAAGTTTACAGGTGTTTTTTTTTTTTATAAAGTACAATTTCTTGAATACTATCGAAGCTTTTGACTGGAAACTCAAAATATATATTTTACCTGCATCAACATTTATACCTGAGGAAACAATTCTAATAACTGTTTTGATTTTTGACAGATTTAATTATGCCATTTTAGCTAAGAATTAATTTCTTAAGAAAGTGTAAATTTTGTGTATTCACCAGTGTTTTAATTGGCAGTAATTGGCCAGGGGAGCTGTTTTTATAAAATTGAAAACTGAGAAAAAAAAGAAACAGGCCAATAGAAATAGAATTGCTGATGGAATATCTATATCTGGCTTCTATAAACTCTACGAACTCTATGTAAAAATAGCCAATTAAGATAATTACAATTAATACAAATGCTTTATTCACAGAACTTGGCATATAAACAATATTGTTACAAACAAACTTTTTGAAAAAAATCGCCTTCTGTGATATGGGATGCACAACAGTTTTTTTCAAACAAAGTGAAAACAAGTGAGCATTTGTAAATTATACTATTATGCTTACTAGACACTATTTGTGCAGTGATGTATTTTGATACACTGCTTAATCCCAAACTAATTTGGATATATAACATAACATAACATAACATAACATAACATAACATAACATAACATAACATAACATAACATAACAAAATTGAAAATTGAAGCATTGTGTAGTGGACCTCTACGAATTATGTTAAAAACATGACCCATTGTATTATAGCCAATGGTAGTCGGGTAAACGATATAGGGCCATCTTGGCACTCTTGTTTGTTCTGTGACCAGTGCATAAGCAAGGGGTATTGATCACATCTATTGATAGCTGTAGTTTATTATGTTTGTGTCTAAAATGACAGATCATGCAAATAAATGACACTTTAATTTTGATCAGCAAGAACAGAAGAGGTGTGATGTTCCTTTTGAAAAACATGCTTCAGGGAGCATTGATGGATGCTTTTATATACTCTTTTATAGAAACTTTGTGTGTTCTGTGATAAGATTTGGAATGCTCCAGTGTTTTTTGTGAGAGATAGTAGTTACATTAAATACTGAGTTCTCTTAACATATGTTTCTTTTGTGTCTTTGTTCAGGTGAAATTAAACAGAGGCATATTCTGTTATTACTAACTACATGTGAAGAGGCAGAGTACAGAGTCTGTGAGGTTTACCCGCCAGTGAATTAGGCTCTTCCCATTGACCAGGGGCTTGATCAGCTTGACATCGATACAGCCACAGAGAATAGGTACACTGTAGAAGGTTACAGGTAATGTGTAGTTGTAGTTAATTTGACAATGAACAAAAACAGATGAAATAATGTTGTGTAATCATAGAGTATGATGTGTGTTAATATTGATATATGCAGTCAAACCTGGGTAAATAGATTATTCAATTGGAAGACCTGAAAACTGGTCTTAGTTTACAGGACTGGTGGTTTTCATTCACATGTGCTTCTACCATGGACCTATATGCACAAATATAATCATTTTAAGGATTGTTCAGGCAACGCATTTTTTGACAAAAACTTCTCATGGGGTAGCAGGTTCATTTTAAGGATTGTTCAGGCAACTCATTTTTGACAAAAACTTCTCATAGCGTAGCAGGTTTATTTTAAGGATTGTTCAGGCAACTCATTTTTGACAAAAACTTCTCATAGCGTAGCAGGTTCATTTTAAGGATTGTTCAGGCAACTCATTTGTGACAAAAACTTCTCATAGCGTAGCAGGTTCATTTTAAGGATTGTTCAGGCAACTCATTTGTGACAAAAACTTCTCATAGCGTAGCAGGTTCATTTTAAGGATTGTTCAGGCAACTCATTTGTGACAAAAACTTCTCATAGGGTAGTAGATTCATTTTAAGGATTGTTCAGGCAACTCATTTTTGACAAAAACTTCTCATAAGGTAGCAGGTTCATTTTAAGGATTGTTCAGACAACTCATTTTTGACAAAAACTTCTCATAGGATAGCAGGTTTATTTTAGTTAACATAAATACATGTAGCTGCAAGATCTGATTGCAGCTGTTGTTAAAAACTGTTGTGTTTGAATCCTTAATTTGCACTCAGAACACAACACTGACGTGTTTGAATCTTTAATTTGCACTCAGAACACAACACTGGCGTGTTTGAATCCGTAATTTGCACTCAGAACACAACAGTGACTAGCTCTACATGTCATTTTTGTGTCGCCCTTTCGGAGAAAAGGCAATACATAGGGATCGCTTTGTCAGTCTGTCAGTCCGTCCGTCACACAAACTTAACGTTGGCTATAACTTTGCCATTTCTTAAGATTTCTTCATCAAACTTTACAATTGTATTGCTTATGACAATAGGGTCATGATGCCACCAAATTTTGTAGGTCAAGGTCATATTTGACAGAGTTATGCCCCTTTTTGTACTTAGATTTTGTCACGAAATCTTAAAGTTGGCTATAACTTTGCCATTTCTAAAGATTTCTTCATCAAACTTTCAAATTGTATTGCTTATGACATAAGGGTCGTGATGCCGCCAAATTGTGTAGGTCAAGGTCATATTTGACAGAGTAATGCCCCTTTATATACTTAGATTTTTGCTATACTTTGCCATTTCTTAAGATTTCTTTATCAAACTTTCAAATTATATTGCTTATGTCAAAAGGGTTGTGATGCCGCCAAATTTTGTAGGTCAAGGTCTTATTTGACGGAGTTATGCCCCTTTTTGTACTTAGATTTTGTCACGAAAACTTAATGTTGGCTATAACTTTGCCATTTCTTAAGATTTCTTCATCAAACTTTCAAATTGTATTGCTTATGACATAAGGGTCATGATGCCGCCAAAGTTTGTTGGTCAAGGTCATATTTGACAGAGTTATGCCCCTTTTTACACTTAGATTTTGTCACAAAATTGTTGGTTATTCTGACAAAGCATAAGAGGGCGACACAAGTGTTCTACTGAACACCCATCTAGTTTAAGTAATGACCTATAGCTTGAATTAGTTTAAACATTTTGTTACCAACATTTAAGTTACTTAACTGACTGTTCAAATGCAGTAACTTTGAGATTCCACCTTTTACATTAATATTATGTTTTGTTCTGTGCATTGAGACATGAGTTTCTCTTCTTTGAATGGGTCTGGTTTCTTGTGGGTGTTGTGCTTAACTTTTTTAATACATATATCAGTATTCAGATCTTAATGTCTTAAGCAAAATATACATATCAGAATAGGGAACATTTGGTGATGATTATTTAAATTGGTATGAAACAGTTACCCAGTTACCCAGTACATGTTTAATTTAGTCTGTTCTATGAAAGTAAGTCAGGAAGCATGATAGGGATAGTATATATTACTTAGTGGGCAGCTTTATTTACCTTCAGATGAAAAGGAATGTTTTATGCAAAGTTCCCATTTCATTGGATGGCAAATAAAGCGGTCCACTAACTAAGTTGTTTTTTTAAATTTTATTTCAGGTAAATGGAGACATTCTTGAAGATACAAGTACTCATCTATACCATCAAAGAATTCCAGTTGTCAATCAGGGGGCACACCTCTTTGTTATTTGCCCCTGTCACACATCCCCAGAAAATATGCACAACATTCCTTTAATTGAGAAAGTAAGTTTTTTTTTCAACATAAAACAATGTCAAATTATACCGAGCCCGCTGGCAATGAGTCGACCTAGTAACTGGTGTCATTTTGGTTGTTTTCGGTATGTGTGTGTGTATGTGTCAGTCAAGATGAGCTTGTCTAGGCTGTAACCACGGTGGAACAGTGTCTTTTGCAAGACACAGGTTTGTAGCTCAAAGGTCAAGGTCACACTTATAGACTAAAAGTAAAAAGTGGATGCATGAGACCTTCCTCATACAGGGAGATATTTTCAATTGACTTGGAACAGTGGACAGATTGTTCACAGAACTCTGTTCCAATGCACAATCATTAGCTTTATAAGGAATTATGCAAATCTTATGTATTGTAGATTTTCACTGTGCACTGAGGTGAGCGATATAGGGCCATCATGGCCTCTTGTAACCTCACCTGAGCGCTAAGTGTTCAAAATTGAACTATTGTGATCATCTGTTGTCTATCAACTGTCTGTCATCTATCTGTCCCCAATTTGTCCTATTGTGGTATACATGCAGTTGTGCCAAGTCAATTTAAAATCCTTCAATGCATGAGAATATACAGTCTGCACAGTCATGGTCTTGTGTGCCCAATTTTAGCTAGACTATTCAAAGAATAAGGAGGGCTATTACAGTCACTTGTGCATTGGCATCGGCATTGCAGCTTAGGTTAAAGTTTTGCATGCAAGGTACTATCATTGACATATATCTCAGTAACCACTTTTGATATCAATTTGAAACTTTGCGAAAGTCTTCAGGGGGTGTCTGGTTATAGAGTGAAAGGCTTCTGCATCAAATTACAGCATAATGATTTTCTTTATTTTCATGCAAGTCTACATTCTATTTCTTTGCTTAGTTTGTCTGAAAGTACAAGAAAATGTTTGAGTAGATAGCAATTTGGCCATAGCAAAATGAACATCTAAAATGCAACAAAGTATGTCAGACTTGAGAAGTGTACCGGTAACTAAATAAGAATAGTACTAGCTGACATAGTGTGTGATGTATGATGTCATTACATTTAATGATGTCATAAATTATGTCATTAATATAATTGCAATTAGTAGGTCTTTCAATTAGCTTCTGGGCAGGCCATTTTTGGAAAGATTCTTTTAAATTTAACCACACAAAGAAGCAGCAATATATGACAAGGTTGGGTTGCTTTCTCAAGTCATTTCTTTTGTTACTATGGAGATGATGAAGTACCAACAGTGTATCATAATTTCATTTTTTCACGTATTTGTTAGTGTAAGATGTCTAACACTTAACATTGCAAAATTTCAAGAAAATCAACTTTTAAACTGAAAAAGTTATTGTGAATGTATGAGAATTTTTTTAACCTGTTCATATGAATAAATTTGATTAGATAGTTATTAGATTTTAAGCAAGATATTATAGAAAGCTAATTATACTGTCACATTATTACACAGTAAAGCTAATTGGTGAATAATTGTGAAATATGTATGAATTCATCAATATAAAACAGAGCTTTACCTGCTGGTGACATAGTATGTGGCGTTACTAAAAGGTGACTCATGGAAACAACTTGAGACGATTCCCTAGACTGTATACAAAGGACAACAACAAAAGAATTGATGTGAGGCATAAAAAATTCACTTTCTTGTTTATTTTTTTGGTATCTGTTAATGTATTGTAATAAGTTATTTAGATCAGCCTTATACCTACACCAAATTGTGTTCTTTTTTAGCTCACCTGGAA
>JAFMSR010000009.1:6954369-6986230 GCA_022818135.1 Saxidomus purpurata
TTATGCCACAATTTTGCTGACAATTTAACATGATATTATGTACTTTACTTACAACTTAATCATATCTTGTATGTTTATTTCAATTAACAGTTTTTATGATATGCTTCTAGTCATGAAAAACAGTTGAATGCATGATGGTAATACTAATGTTGAATCTCAGTTACTTTATGGTGTTGAATCTATATGTCTGTATGATTATCGAATTTGTTTAAAGACCTGTTCTAGTCAATTTTAAATGTATGATATAAACATTTGATATATTTGCATAATAAGTAGTTGGACAATGTTTGTTGTCATGGTTCTTGCTACGAGAAATCACAGGACACTAGGATGTGATAATGTTTTTTGTGGTCAAAGAACAGATTGTTACACAACATTGTGAGTACACAACATAGATTTAATGACATTTTGTAGTTGGTCGTGGTATCTTCCATGCATTTTTACTCGCGTGCACCTTGCTATATTCATCACAATACATGTTCAAAGGTTTTATGCTGAAGGTCAGTTGCATGTTTTCACTAGTTCAAGGCAATGCATTCAGGGTATATTGCTCACTTTTATCCTAAGCAGTTTGTCTATTAGGTATGAAATAAACTGTTTCATAGCATTCTAGCCTGATGGACATGCTATATTGTAAACAATTAGATGTCAAAGTATGGGTATATGTAATGGTTTCTACCTATTTTGTGTATAAAGTTAAGCTTTCCAGTTATTTGAAAAACTGTTTGTTGTCATTCATATTAGGACAATTAGAGGTCAGTAATGTCTGAATAGTTTGATGTTGGTTTTATCTTTATATTTTGTGATAATTTCACTATTGTGTAGAAAAGGTACTTGCTTATTAAGAATAATGTTTGTTACAATAATGGGAGTAACTCTGTAAAGACTAATTGCTATAATGATAATTTAGTACATCGAGATTTGCTTCCCTTGATAGTTTGATATTGATTCCATACTTGTAATTTTATACAATAGGGTAATTTCATGTTTTGTAATTTGTTTAATTCAATCAGAAAATTAGTATTTCTTTCTTAATTCTGGCTACTAGAACACCTAACAGGTCATTGCCACTCTATGCAGTATCTTCAACTTTTAGTGTTGGTACACCTGTTGTCATGTTCTACTTTTAGTATTGGTACACCTGCGAGTGTACGGTGAGTGACCGTGTAGGCGGGTTTTTAGTAGGGTTTACTGATAGGAGCCTCGTGTTATGAAAAATAAAGAACAAAAGAAGTTGAACTGTCTTACGTCTCATTTATTGAAATCAACAAAAAGTAAGGAAAAGCCAAGTCGATAACAGTATCACGGGTTCCAATTCGTAAATCCTGCAGCACTAATTGCATTAAGTGTTGTTCGCATAGAAAAGTTTGCCCCGTCTTCCTTTAACTCTCTGTGGATATCTCTTGAAGACTGGTTTGGGTTCAACGTTAGTGATTTGCACACTACCTCTATGTCCCTTACTGAAATTTTCCTTGTCACTGTCAGATTTCGTCTGGGTTAAAGTATCCAAGGTCAAATTTGGTAATCCAGTAAGCTATAACTTTTGTGGACACATCAATCCCCTTATTACTAAGTCTCCTTTGAATTACAGTTTTTTTGTTACCGTCCTTGTGTAAATCAATAGATTTTAATTTAACTTTGTGACTAATTCTACCCATTGTCTGATTGGCTATGAAAAGATCTTAAATGAAACGTAGCTTAAATTCTTCTGACTGATTTGAATGTTATTCAGCTATATTATGAATATGGCAACTGTCCTAACTTTTTGATATATATGACCTTCGACGCGCGAAAATGTACCTTCGGACATTTGTAACATTATTCGACAATAATTGATAAAAAAACCCATATAATTTACATTTTTGTCACCCTCTTTAAATGCAAAACCAATGATAAAAACTGATAGCTACTATATTTTACTCAACAAAAACATACTATTTGCTTCAAAATCCTCCAAGACCATTGCTATGGCAACAGCGATTTGAAATATACTTTTTTTAAAACTTGGCTTTACCCTATGAAAAAGGCAGATCGTGGAAAGAAGACATGAACTAGTTCACCAGATATGATATATGTTGAAAGAGTATACAGTGGTGCTTACGTATAACTTTCCACACGGAACGAACGATACACGCACGATACACGCAAACGGAACGCACGATGAACGCACGATAACCGATGAATGAATCATGAATGATGAGCGATACACGATAAACAATTCCCGATGAACGAAACGAAAAACGATTATTCGATTTACTCGGACATTTTCGTTTGCTTAACAACAATATTATTAATACATTTAGATGTCTAATTACAATGTAAGAGCTTAATCGAAGCAACTTAAAGTCCTAAATTATCGATACTTTACAGTAAAACCAAACATGTTATAAGTATAATTAATTAGTAGTTGAATAGCGGCACACATACTTATTACATTTGTAATAAAATGTTGTAAAGAATCATCGGACGGAAAGTCCGATTAGACGTATATCCGCTATCTAGCAACTGCCATCATTTTTACAGTTACAGAGAGCACTTTACCGAATGTCTACACAGAAGCAATTTACAAATAAGTGAATTCCCATATCCTTTTCGTCGGTAGAATAACACCTGGTGTAAATCTTGCACGATATGCAGAACGTCTACGTTCGGTTTTACCAGAAGTCAACATCTCTTCTTCCAACAAGTATCTCGTGAAAAAAAGGTAACAGAAAGATAGTGTAGATAATTGAAAGCATGATTTTTTTTTCTATTTCATCAATTTAATCCGATCTTTGAACATTATTATGAATAATACGCGTACAGGTCTAGACTAACGTGCAAACGTTCTTCACGATTAGCCGTCCGCACTATCTCGGACCACTTTTATATAATTCCTATCGTGCAACGTTCATCACACGGAACGAACGATGCGTTACACGATACATGATCTGAATGATGCACGATGAATGCACGAACGATAAACGCACGATGAACGCAAACGGAATGCACGATACACGCACGATACACGAAAATTTGCAAAGTTACACGTGAGCACCACTGTATAATGTTGTAATCAAAAACAAATGATGCTGTTAGGAAATGATTACCGGAATAGTTTACTGCCCATGTAAATTGAAGTGAGTTTTGACGTCAAATTGTGGTATGTGACGTCATTTTTAGAGTGAACAATGACGCCTTAGGTATACTTTTTCAAAATGGTGCAGTTTTGTATGTACTGAACGTAGGTAACTGAAATTTTCCAATATTGATTTTGAAATATTGTTTGTTCAAATATGCAAGAAAGCTAGTTTCCAAGTATTTTGTCCGAAGGCCCATTTTCCCGTGTCGCTGGTCATATGTATGTTTTTGCCATGGCATGTATGACATAATTATACACTAGGTGTCAAGTAATTTTCTGTGACGCGATACCTGAATTGTGTATTACAGGGTTGTGTCAGTCAACTATGGTTATGTAAATCACCGAAGCCAATGACACTAAGTTAATTCCGCGTTTGTGTGTATTGCAGTCCGTTCAAATTGACAGTATTTTTAAATTGCCACAAGCATTATGAAAGCATATGAAAAACGTCCATTCATAAATCATTGAAAAATTATAGAAATCCTGATAAAAAAAGACAATGTATTGTTTCTTCTTCAACTAGAAGATAATATAAATATATAGATTGAACATATAAATTGAATTTTTTCTCTATATACTTACAGATCGAGGTTGATCAACTGTATCAAATTCAATGGGGCAACAGATTCCAAGTTGACGAGGCAGTCGTGGTGGACTCCAGGACCGAGAAAGATATGAAGAAAAGAATGGAAGAAGAGCAAAAAGAAAAGCGCCCAGTCGCAACATCCCGAAAAAGGAAAGCACCTGCTCAAAAGGTAACCTTGTGTGAAAGTTTTCATACTCAATTTAAGTCTTTGTCAGTTATATCATTAACACTTGTGCTCTCATACACTTGTCTGAGTGGCTGTATATATTCTCATTTTGTATGTGTATTATAAACAAAGTCTGAGATCGCTTACATGCGTCTGTCTATCATTAACTACTAGTACTGTCCACATTATTCTCAGGTACACAGGGATCCGAGTTTAATGAAAAATCTTAGGAGTGATACTTATCTGCAAAAATCATGGGTATATAGTGAATTTGGCATATTGTGTGACTACAATAAATAAACAAAGTGTATGAAGGAGCACACTGAGATCGCTTACGTGCGTCTGCCTATCATTATATAACTACTAGTACTGTCCACATTATTCTCAGGTACACAGGGATCTGAGTTTAATGAAAAATCGTAGGAGTGATACTTATCTGAAAAAATTATGGGTAGTGAATTTGGGCATATCGTGTGACTGTAATAATCGAACATTTTATATCGAAATAGAATTCAGCAGCAATTTTTATTTTTTAACATTTTTTTTGTGTAGAAATTGTATATTAACATTTACAAAGAGACACATATTTTTCAGACAAACAGTGGTAAACCCATGGCAAAGGTGCTGGTTTTAAGTTCGCCACCAAGAACAACATGTCCAACGTCAGCCTCAGAGGAAGATACGACATCGACAGAATCCAATGCACCAGAAGAGTCTCCAGCACCAGCACCACCAAACACGCCATTAGCTGCAACACAAGCAAATCCACAAGAAGACATTGGGGAACACCAGATTCGAGCACCAGCACCAGACACACCAAACACTCCATTAGCTGCAACACATGCACAACGACAAGAAGAAACTGGGGAGCACCAAACTCCAACACCAGCACCAGACACACCAGTATCTTCGAGAGAGTTTGTGTTCAGAGCTACACGACCTATTCCTTCTGCGTCTGGCTCCTCCGGCACATTTGTCTACCTCCAGTCTTTGGAAGCTTCCGTGTCACATTTAGCCTTGGAAGTAGGGAAGATGAGACGCCTGCTTGAGACGAATGTAAAACGTAATGCAGACACGGTCGTCGAACTTAGAGAAACAAGGCGTTAGTAGAGATTTTAGTGGCAAAGAATGCAGCCTTGCAGAGAGGTCCCAACACTCAGACAGACGCTACACAGCCAGCTGCTGACAATGCCAATGACATCATGCCAGATGATATGCACCCGAGATATCAACTTGACCAAAGTGAGGTATGGGCATTAAAGAAGACTCTTCAAATGCAGGGAATTTCGCTGCAAAGTTAGTTCAAAAGTTTTTTTCCAGAACTGTTTAAGTTGCCGTTTTGAAAAATCGTATATCAAATAATGTTACACCGTGCAATGATCTACAGTTTCACGTTCGAAAATTCCATCAAAACTCAACCAGAATACAGTGTTCCCACTCTCGTAAATTATTACGTAAATCACGCAAAAAAAATAAATATCGCGCAAATAATTTTCACCACGTGCGAGATCGCGCGCGTACGAAAATGCCAAGGACAAATAGGTTCAGCTGGAATCCCTCTGTATGTTCTAAAAATAGACCATGGAAATTCTACTTTCTCGGCCAATCGGTCGGCATAACTGCTGGTGATTTACCGTTGACGTCATGAAATGAAGACGGGTTTCATATTTGAATGCTCTGGGAATTAATATTTGCACTTTAAAAGTGTGACCAATCTAGTGACCCGGGCTTCGTCTGCAAAAAAGATGCAGACAAACCATTGTGTTTTGCTTCACTGCGAATAAAATAAATGATGCCCAACAACAAAGTGAAGAGTTACCATCCACAAGTACTGAAACAACTATGAGTAGTGTTAAAAGTCGGAAAAAGTGCTCGAAACGGTTTTATAACAAGTGGTTGCCGCGGGTTGTAAAAATTTTAAACGGTCGCCGCTTGACTATCATGCAATTTTCATACCCCCAAAAATCGAGATTTACCCCTTATTTTTGTGTCCAGGGGGTAAGTATACCCCTGAAAAAAATACTGAGTGGGAACACTGGAATATCAACAATCACTCTACCCAGAGTTCAGTGTTTTTCTAACGAATGATAATTTAATGAAATGTGGTCTCATAGGCAAAAATATTTCAGCACTGCAAGGGTTGATATGTATTATACACCAGAACCATATGTTTAGTACAAATAAAGTCAAGAGATTTGGTAGAATATGTAGTCAGTGACTATTTTACGTCCATGTATCGATATATTGCTGTATCGTCGATATTTCTAAATTGATATATCGATATTCACTGCACCCACCCACTAAAGACAATAGCGCTCTACCTTAAACCATAACTCAAGCATGTGGACTTCACAATTTAGTGATGTTTCATAAACATTGAAAGAACTGCTCACCTATTTCTATTCGCGGGTGTAAAATCGCGGTACTTAGAGTGGTGTTTCAGACAGCTAACAGGACATTAATTTTTTATTTTCCGTGAAAATTTGTATACACGTATTTTTTACTTTTGTACATTTATTAAATTCGAAAATATTTGCCGACCGACGTACATTTGTATAGCTTGAAAGGGCATAACCAAAATAAAACTTACTCATATTATACATTGTCTATTCCAAACTAGTTTTTATAAATCCAAAAGACTTGTCACTACCTGTCACAATATTCGGTCTTTTTAATGCCACGTGCTTCGCTTGGATCAAACAAAACTATAAAGAATTACCTTTGCCGAATAAAATAATTTTTACGGCGACTTCTTTCACTCATAAAGCCACAGATGTTACGAGATCAAAGCACGTCGCCGACGCTGACCACTCTAAGTACCGCGATTTTACACCCGCGAAGTGCCGCGATTTTTTAACGATTTCATGTGAAAATTCTTCTAAATACTCGCAGGAAACGCAAGTTCGTGGACAATATTCTTTTATACAAACTGCCGCGAGTATAAACCTAAGTCTCGCTTTTCACGTGCTTGCGTCCTAAAGGACGCACATATTTCAAATCTTTGCGTCCTTTGCATTTTTTGTGCGTCTATGACGCAGGACGCACGGCTAGATTATTCACTGCACCCACCCACTAAAGACAATAGCGCTCTACCTTAAACCATAACTCAAGCATTGTGGACTTCACAATTTAGTGATGTTTCATAAACATTGAAAGAACTGCTCACCTATTTCTATGGTCGAGCATCTGGAGGAGAAATTGAACTAATAAACAAGTGCCAGTTTGAATAATTTCATCATTTTATTTGTCAGGAAACTTGCACAAAAATTGGATATTTTTCATGTAAGTAACCAAAGAACTGAAATGACATGTTTTAACAATATTTGCAACAAAACACACTAATACAGGTTCTAAAAGCTTATATAACAGTAATTTGATTGTGTATTATGTCAAAAGACCACCAGACTACATTTTAGTGATATCATCATGTTTTCACTGTTGGCCATTTTGTTTCGGGGCAAGTTACCTTAAAAAGAAATAAGTTATTTGCTTTCGAAGTGATAGCTATAGAATCATTAATACACTGCGACCTCGTTATAACGTGGATCGTTATAACACGGATCCCGGTATAACGCGGTTGGGTCTTGGCTCCCAAAAATTTCGGGATCGACCAAAATTATTTCTATCAAAAAAGCATTGTCCCTATACAAAACGAATGTTCGAAAACGTAAATAAACAACATGGCAGGTTGTTAATTGATCTTTGTCACTTAACCGGTATCAAACGTCTATTAACAAAGAAGTGTTAAAACAATTACGGCTTACTGGTATTTTTTCACGGCTCCGTTATTCACAAGCTGACCTCTTTGTTTGTTAGACAAGAAATCAGCGGCCGATGATCAGACCGCGTTATAAAAAGAGTCTCACTTATAACGCAGTCTGACCAGTTGGACCCTGACTACCGCGTTATAACTGGGTTGCTGTGTACTCTATTGCAAAGAAAATCAATAAACACCGTAAGGTACCGTAGCTTATAAATGCGTAGCTTTCTGTGTGAAGTATACTCCTCCATATTCGGAAAAGTGGGCGGAGCTTGTAAAATAAGATCGTCTGTCATACAGGGTTCGACACTAACGCAGTCCCGCGATCCCGAGGACACCAAAATCTTGGGAGGGACTCCTGAACTTCCAAGTCAGTTGTTCCGTCGGGACTCCTAAGTTTTCGGGGAAAAAGTCAATAGTTCTGTTCATAATTTCGGGGACGCTTTATTCCGCGTATTTGAACGCATGCGTTTTTCAAAAGGACGCTTAAAAATCCGATGACGAATGCACGGGACGCATGACATTTTCGATAAACGCGTGTCAAAAATAACCGCAATATACAATACACAGCTTGACAGCTGATAAAATGTAAAGGTTAGGCATAGGTTAGCGGCCGTAACACCCGATGATCAATTTAACGGGATTAAATGATGCTTTAATTTGATTTTAATTTTTGTTTGCCGTTTAATTATCGGCGTATTACAGTTGTTTTTCGGAACCGTCAACAAACTTAATGCCTAATTTTTTTTAAATGTTTAACAATAGGATCAATTAGCAGCGTCTATGCAGAGAAGAAACTGGTTTTTTTTCGGGACCGTTTATGAATTAAAAGTGACATAAAAAGAGCTCATGTGTAAATTTTTTAATATGCATATCAAAATACCGGCGTGTTTGCATTGAAGTGACTCGAAAATTATTGTATTTGCATACTAATGACCGCTAGTTTTCGCCACCGTTTTTCGAGTTAATGAGAAATAATCACTATTCAACTTAATATAGTTTAAACTATTGTTTGGCCACATACTTGTAGAGAAATGACTGGTTTGCAATGAAAATTATGTCATTTTTTTACCCGTTCACGATTCACATGCAAATTAATTTTTTATTTTTTTTTATAAAAATGTTGGCATAATTTTGCATAAAGGGGAGGAATTTAACATCCAAAATATAATAGAATTTCTGTTCTGTATAATTTAAACATCAAATATTTCTTATGCAATCCACATTGTAGTGCCTGCTTGAATAAAATAGTTTAAGCAACCATTTTTGTTGGTTTTTTAACATACTATTTCAGGTTATACTTGCATGATATGAGTGAAATAATTGGTCTTTGACTTGACCTGAGTAAAAGTAGGAGGGATTTCTGATTTTTGGGTGGGACTTCTGATTTCAAAAGTAAAAGTCCCGTCAGGATTTCTGGTTTAAAAGTTAGTGTCGAACCCTGTCATACAGCGAGACTTGTCAACATCCAAACATTGGATTAATTGCAGAAAACATGTATTTTGGAAGTGATATTTTGGGAATATTGAAAACAGGTGAAAATTTAATAGTCTATATATTCTTTACGTTTACTTACCCTTCTAATCTCCATTTTTCTTTCAAAAATTACGGTGACATTTCTATGATGTTTAATAAACAAAACGTCCGCGAAAAACTATCCTCGATGGACCAGTTTCAGTGACCCTAAGAATACTTCAGGCAGAATTACCAAATCTGTTGGGGAAGACCTATTATCTTTATGAATTACTATTGTGTTATTAGTCCTTAACTTGTGTGATGTATAAAAAAGTGGAAAATACTCCAACAAAATTATATTGTGCTGTTTATCAAAGACACGCCTGTTTTGCACTACAGATACTCAGCCGGACCTATTTCAGTGACCCCAACTTCATTTGTAAACAAGTGTTATTAGCCGGTAATTGGCATTTACGCAAAAAAACAAAAATAATATCAAACAGGGAATGCCACGTACCAAAAACGCAGCCTCCCCAAAACGAGCCCCACAGCACCCAGAAGTGCACAGAAGTGCCCACCACCAACACACACACACACACACACACACACACACACACACACACACACACACAATCATGTACACACACACACATACACTACCAACACACACTAGCATACAAAGCAAACACACGAGGACAAAACGAACAATTAAAGGAATACAGTGGGGCACCGCCAAAGTTGACTTTCACAAACTGAACAAAAAAATAATAATTATCCAGAGTGAGCCTTGTTTATAATGAGATACAGAGCACATTCATTTTAATGGTTACACCATTTATAAATACTATGAAGCACAAGGGGTGGGGTTCAAAGAGTGGGCAAAAGTATGTTTTTTATATTTAAAATCTAATGGTATTGAGTTGTATTATGCAACAAGAATCTGTTTACTGTATCTCATAAAAATATGATGGTATTTCATAATTTGCCACCTTATTTAAAAAATATCAGATTTGAAAGTTAAATCACAACTTATCAGATCAGCCATTTTTTCATGTAAAAGCTATAAGCAGATCACGTGCTTAAAACTTGTCTTTTATCAAGAAGTTCTTATTGGTCAGTTACATCTGCATACAAACAGGGAGAAAATAAGACAACAGTCAGGCCACTACTTTTATATTTCTTGGTTTACAAAACCGGCGAACGTATTTTTCCTAAAATGGAAAAAAAATAAAAATACGATTTCGACTTTTTATTTTTCCCGATGGATTTTTACAGGGATACCAAAAAAATCGCCTGTTTTGTCTTGTTTAGAGAAGCGAAAACAAACTAGTCTTGGTATAATTACATCACAAAAACATCGCCGCCGATGTAATATTCTCCGCTATCGCGTAACTATAGATCCGTGCCGCTACGAGTATCAAAGCGTAATGTGTGTTGTTTAATATAATTGTTTCAAAAAGTATAAGTTATTTTTAGCACAACCTATAATATTAATCAGGATTCATGTATATTTATTCCCGTTAAAAATTTGAATTAATTGGTCAATTTTTATTCTCCACTTGGCATTTGTCACTCGCGGTAGGTGTGAAAAAGTCAAGGATGACAAAACTCACCCAGTCAATTCTAAAATTGTTTGCAATGTGGCATCACTGACTGAGTATTGTTTGTTAATTTATGAAATGATAAAATTATTTAACTACTCTAAAATACGCGGAGAAACGCTGAGTAGAGCAATTATCGTTGTTTTGTAACTCACTCTACTCTCTACGTTTTTTGCATATTTCTCCTAATGAATTACGTAATTTACGGTGAAATAAGGTAACAAAAAACGGTAAAATATTTTTGAAAATCTTTTCCTTCAAAAATCGGTGTAAAACTGGGATCGCGAAAATACGTCATACATAGAAGAAAAATCAGTGAAATTACGCTAATTTTTTCTTTGAAATTTGTGGTACTTTTGGCCCCAAAAATGGACATACAAGACCCCTGATATAGACTTTTAACTCCATTTTTATTCTCCTAGAGTGCTAAAACACATAGTTTTCCGGGGGCTCCGGCCCCTGGTCCCCCACAGGAGCATTGCCCCTTGACCCCAATGGGGGCCTATAGCTGCCCCCATGCGGCCCCCAGCCTTCACAAATAATTTTACTCCCTTCGACGCCTAATCACACCCCTGTGAATGCGAAAAGTATTTCTCAATCAATTTTTAAAAAAGTTTCAACTGTTTTTTATTCAAATCAAAACGTTCCGTTATAAAGAAAAATCACAGCGTTTCAGCGTGTCCGTTTGGTTGTCATTTATTCAAGTCAAGTCAAGTCAAAAACCTTTATTACGCTCATTTCATGAAAACATGAACAAATGAGGTTAATACATGTTACAATGTTACAAGAGGCTCATTACAACAGTCTCAGATGAAAGTACATAAATATACGTATAGGTTGTTACTGTGAGTGTATAACACATACATACATACAGAAAATTAATCTGAAGTTAGCAATTGTTTTTCTCATTTTAATTTGTGACATGGTGGAGAGTCACCTCTTTCAATGTCTTGATGAATAGCCACATGCATTGATAGGTTGTCTGGTTGTCATTTATTGTTAAAGCCGATTTTTTTCCCAGTAAAACGTTTCCTCAAACTGTTGCCGAATAAAGTAATGTTTTCTGCAACCTCGTTTAATCTTAAAGGTTACAAAAGATAAGGCCGCAGGTGTCACGAGATCAAAGAAGGCGCGCCGACGTTTGATCTTAGTAAAAGCACGTGGCATTAAAAAGACCGATATATTTTTGACAGTTTGAGACATGTACAAGTAGCTCAAGACGATAGTCTGATCATTTTGGATTATAAAAATACTATTTGGGAGTAAATAATGTTGTGAGTAAGTTTTTTTTGGGGTGATACAATATATTTAACACGCTATATAAATGTACGTCGGTCAGCAAATATTTTTGAATTTGATTTGTTTACAACACACAGACAATTCATGTGTATACAAATTTCTACCGAATATAATCCATTTAAATTTAATAATAATTAATTTAAATTTAATTTTCTGTAAACCCACTTGAAGTGCCGCGATTTTACTCCCGCGAAGTTACGCGGTATTTCTCCGTTCTCGAACTTTGGACCAAAAACATCGTAACACCCCGGACCCACTATCAAGCATATACAACCTCTCAGTTGAGAACAAAGGTTTTGGGAATAATTGTGCAAATCGCATGCCATAGCGGCACACATCAAAGCTGTCAAAGTTTCAGATGACATTAAATTTAGTTGTTTGCTTTTTTGGGTGATGGAAAAAGGTCTTGTAGTCTTTTTTTTTTCTCTTTTTTTTTTTGACCGGCCGATGGGCACTTTTCAAAAAGATTCTTGTAAACCAAGAAATAAACAAGAGCTGTCCCTCCAAAGTGACGAATGCCCCCGAAAGAGGTGCCTCACAGTCTGTGTCCTCTCCATGTGCTCAATAAATGTGCTATGTAATTTTAAAATCCTTCCATGCATGACAGAGTAATCATGCATACAGTATTCCATTACTTTAAACACTAAGTGTGACCTTGACCTTTGAGGTAGGGACTTGGGTCTTGCACGCGACACATCCGCTTGATGTGCTAGACATTTGTGCCAAGTTATTTTAAAATCCTTCAAAGCATAATAAAGTTATAGTCCGGACACAAATGTATGCATATATACAGGATTCCATTACCTATAAACTCTAAGTGTGACCTTGACCTTTGTGGTAGGGATGTGGGTCATGCACGCGACACGTCGTCTTGATGTGCTAGACATTTGTGCCAAATTATTTTAAAATCCTTCAAGGCATGACAAAGTTACAGTCCGGACACGAATGTGTGCATATATGCATATATAGAGGAATCCATTACCTTCAAACTCTAAGTATGACCTTGACCTTTGAGCTAGGGACGTGGGTCTTGCACGCGACACGTCGTCTTGATGTGCTAGACATTTGTGCCAAGTTATTTTAAAATCCTTCAATGCATGACAAAGTTACAGTCCGGACACGAATGTGTGCATATATGCTTATATGGAGGAATCCATTACCTTCAAACTCTAAGTATGACCTTGACCTTTGAGCTAGGGACGTGGGTCTTGCACGCGACACGTCGTCTTGATGTGCTAGACATGTGTGCCTAGTTATTTTAAAATCCTTCAATGCATGACAAAGTTACAGTCCGGACACGAATGTGTGCATATATAGAGGATTCCATAACCTTCATACTCCAAGTGTGACCTTCACCTTTGAGGTAGGGATGTGGGTCTTGCACGCGACACGTCGTCTTGATGTGCTAGACATGTGTGCCAAGTTATTTTAAAATCCTTCAATGCATGACAAAGTTACAGTCCGGACACGAATTTGTAAGTGGGGACGCACGGACGGACGGACAGACGGACAGACGGACGGACGGACAGACGGACAGACGGACAGACGGACAGACGGTGCGATTTTAATATGCCACCCTTCGGGGGCATAAAAAGTAGTGGCCTCATGTGAAGAAAGAAAATTAGTTGAAATTATGTTTTTGACCACAGATCTACATCTCAACTTGAAAGCGTAAAAAAGTATTAAGAAAAATGCCTCAAAAGTAGGGTTACCCTGGAAATATCAACCACATGATTAAACTGTCGCTGTAAGCAACTTTTCTTCCAATCTGAAGAAAGCTAAAATGGTATATTTCACAACCCTGGTATAAATAGTTATCCAAAATATTGCACTTAGAAATGACTGCATAATTTCAAAGGGTCACCGAAACAGGGCCATCACTGAAACAGGGCCACCTACGATAAAATATTCCGGGGTCGGCCGAATAGAGGTTGTTAACGTAAAGAGGTTGTTGTGCCAACGATTTGAGTGGACAGCGTCTTCCTCAGACTGCTCTTCTGACTTTTCTTAACCAGTCAAAAAAATATAATAAATAAACTCACTGGATAATGTGTCACTGAATCTAAAAGTCTCTTGATTTAGATCTCGTGTTCAAAGTCGCAAAAACACCTCAGACCGCCAAAACTGTTTGCAGACGACAGAAAGTCTAAATCTCCAAACGCTTGAACTGTTAGTTCAGACTATCTTCCAGGATACGGTATTGGAAAAAGTATGGCTAAAAGCAATCTCTTTCCAGAGTTGTCGTTCCTGTCCATCTGTCTGACCAAAGCAGATACTACATGTATTTAAAAATGTAAAGTACTTCACTTATACCAAGCATGGACATTTTTGTAGTATCTACATGTATTTAAAAATGTAAAGTACTTCACTTATACCAAGCATGGACATTTTTGTGATATATCACTTCGCAATAATTTTATGAGGAAAATCGGAGTATGTTATATATCTATCTGGCCCCGTGCCTATAAAAGTTTCTTGAGCACAATCTTATGCTCATTACGAAATCATCCTCAAGTAAGGTGAAGTCAAATAAAGTTACATTTATTAAGTCGGGTTTAATATAAAGATACATAAGCTTAAGAACAGACATTCTGATAATTGTTATGGAACCCGACTTTGTAAGAAGAGTAACTTGACTTTAGTCTGTTCAAAAGCTCTTGGTGAGCTTATGCTATACCTGTTTATTTGTTTGCCGACTCAAAATAAAACTAATTGTATTGTTTCATATACATACTACTTGAGCATGATTTCATGCTTATAAGCACCAGGTCAGTGTTAGCCAATCGGTAGAACAAATAAATAGTTTAGGTCGCAAGTTCCCTAACCAAAATACTTATCCCAAGTCCAATCTTTTACCATACTACCACATGAAAACACAGACTAAGCCACAAATATTATAACAGACTTACAGAAAGTTAGACTGGCATTCAGTCCTTACATTTACTATTTCTTACTCAATTAACTCCCTTTGCTGCCAAAAATATAAGGACTGGTGAAATTAATGGGCAGTTGGCGGTTGTTTCAAGTGAAGAAGGGTATATAATATCTTTTGCCTGCCGGATTTCACCAGGCTAGATGATCAAGCCCTGTCAGTAGATATGGGCCAGAATATATTCTGCTGACATAATGAAAATATACTATCATCTAGCCTGGTGGCGAGGCTAACAGAAAGTTAGCGATACTTTTACTCGAAAACCTCGATTCAAGTGCAACCTGAGAACTTTTCACAGATCAGCAAAGTCTCTCACGCTAGAAATGTTGCTTTTACATACATGTATTTGGTACAATGTTGATGACCATTTTCTCATTAGATTTTTTTTTAGTTTTATGTATTGTTGTTTCCACAGTCAGCATTTAATTAATATGTGCTTACTAAAGCTTACGTGAAATACAAACGATAAGTTATTTACATTAAGGCATTTGAAACATATGGTTACATAGACAATGGCTCTACATGATTCAATTACTTCAATTGCTATTGCAAATAGACATGCATGCATAAATTTTGACTTTTAAGCATTGTCATTGGACAGAAATGTACGAAAACTTTATTATACCCCCACAAAACGAAGTTTGTGGGGGGTATATAGGAGTGAGCTTGTCGGTCGGTCGGTTGGTCGGTTGGTCGGTCTGTTGGTTTTCGTTTCCGGATGATAACTCATGAACGACTTTACCCTTTTGAATAATTTTTGGTACACACGTGCAACTTTATGAAATACAGGTCAAGTTCGACTTTGGGGTCAGTAGGTCAAAGGTCAAGGTCACAGTGACTCTGAACTGTAAAACAGTTTCCGGATGATAACTCATGAAAGGCTTGACCGATTTCAATGAAACTTGGTCTGTAGGTAGCTTGCGTGGAGACGCCGCTTGGGATTGCATTTGGGGTCACTAGGGTCAAGGTCAAGGTCACTGTTACTAAAAATAGAAAAATGGTTTCCGCTCAATAACTCAAGTTAGGAGTGACTAATTGCAATCAAACTCAGTGTGTAGGTAGCTTGTGTAGAGAGGAAGCTTGGGATTGCATTTTGGGTCACTAGGTTCAAGGTCAAGGGCACTGTAACTAAAAATAGAAAAATGGTTTCCGCTCAATAACTTGAGTTAGGAGTGACCAATTGTAATGAAACTTGGTGTGTAGGTAGCTTGCGTGGAGAGGAAGCTTTGGGTCACTAGGGTCAAGGTCACTAGGGTCAGTCAAGGTCACTGTTACTAAAAATAGATTTTCATTTATTTTTAGTTTTTCGATTGTTTTAAGCAAAAAAAAAATTCTCGTGGTCAAGGTCACTAGGGTCAAGGTCAAGGTCAGTGTTACTAAAAATAGATTTTTATTTATTTTTAGTTTTTAGATTGTTTTAAGCAAAAAAAAATTTGGGGTCAAGGTAACTAGGGTCAAGGTCACTGTTACTGAAAATAGATTTTTATTTATTTTTAGTTTTTAGATTGTTTTAAGCCAAAAAAATAATTTGGGGGTCAAGGTCACTAGTGTCAAGGTCAAGGTCACTTATACTAAAAATGTATTTTTGCTATTAAAACAATACATTTACACAAGTTATTGTATAATAACTCAACTCTATGTCCTTGTGGCCATTCCTTTCTTATGGTTGCCATACTTCTGTGACAAAGCTGTATTGTGGGGGTATAATTTGTCACTCATGTGACAGTTCTAGTTTTCGCTTATTCTTAAACAGTAATTCGATACTGAAACATAATGTTTGTTGTTCGTTCATTTACCTTGCTGGTGGAAACTGATGTTGTCCAAATATTTCCTTTTTGATATCATTGTTTAGCACCATGAACTTCAAAATGTTTGCTAACAAATCGTACATATTATATTATCTGACTGATTGGGTGGGAATGTTTACCCTCGGTACAGTACTTGACAATTGGCATATGATCGAGCGGCAATTTATTGTGTTGTCGTCTGCATGTACCGCAAAAAAGGTACTTTTTTCAAAAGAACTGCAATGAATGGACGGCAATGTTGGAACTTATGTACGGATAAGACATCATTGTAGCGGATGGTGGCTACTAAAGTTCGCTTAACAATGTTTGGAAGAGATAAATTGACAAATACCGCAATTTAAGAACAACTGAACTATTTTCAACAATTATTTGCTATGTTTTCAAACAAATAAACAATGTAAAACATAAACTTTATAACGATTTTTCCTGATACATGGTATTATCTCTGTATAAAATAAAATTGGAATAATTACTGTACTCATTCTATTCCTACTTGAAAACTTGAAATAAAATTAAACGGTAAACTCTTGAAAACAGTTACTGTATGCCTATTCGTTGGCGACTTCCGGTTGGATACAGTCTGAGTTCGTACACTGTGATAAAGTACATTTAATATATACCGAAACAAACTTTTATTTGTTACACCTACGAAACAGCTTCCTGTGTAGTTATTATTCACAGTTGGAGTATGTTGTAGTTTTTTCACGGTCGTGCATATTATTAGGAATTATGTTCACCAGTTTTCATCCTAGCACAGTGTCTGCTCAATATATGTGACAACTATCACATTACAGGCAACATTGACTACGAATGGTGGCCGATCATCTTCCTGATGATACAGTTTTAGAATTGTAATCATGTTAATCGTAACAGTTCATGTATACATGTACATTTTTACATTTTTTTAATAAACAAGTGTGCAATAGCAATTCACGAACAGGAATAATTTTGCGCTTGATAAATACCTAAAGTAAAGTTAGTTGAGATATTTGTGAATAATTTCATTTCAGAGTCAGGCAATAGCGAAATAAAGATTAAATTCAGCATTATTGCAATAGAGGATTAATTGTTACAGACACTGACGCAGCAAGTTTAAAGTGTCAAATGAAATGGCTCTCTTAAAAGTTATTTGCCCAATAAGCGTTGTTGTTATGTTTACGTACACATATGGCAATGTGATTCGGTTTAACAAAGGTATGAGTGGAAATATAACACATTCACTCGGAGAGGGAGAAGGCAATATGGTCATTGGAAACAACGTTTTAACAGAGGATAATAGTGTGAAAGACGATAGCAGTTTTATACCCATAGATGGAAGCTTAAACCTTTTGTTGAACGATACAAACTCCATCGATACTGGTAGTTTGCATCATTATAACCAATTTACGTAAGTTTTTTTGTTAACATAACCGATTAAAGTAAGATTTTTAGCAGCAATACTAATTCACCTAAGTTTGTTCTTTTTCAACTTAACCAGTAAACGAAAGATTTTTGCCAACACGAGCAATAAGTGTAAGACTTTTGTAGAAATATTTCTTGTTGTTTGGTAATATTAACATCAGACGCCCCCTTTAGTTTACATTGTCTTATTCAAATATTAGTTGTAAGTAAACTGCACTTGCGCTTTTGATATGGCAGCTTCTGTTACTTTGAAAACGTGTTGTTGATTAAATATACCGAACTTTAATACGCAGCACTAGACGTTTGCGATGTGGATTTAGAATAGCCAGTACAACTTTCTTTCGAATTTCAGTCCATACTGTTCATCCTTAGACAGTCTCAATAGTAATATAATATCTGTAAAAACAATTTCGTTCAACAATTTTAACATAACTGTTTTACAATAGCTATAAGCATATGAATTGTGGTTTTAGTATAGCGTAGCTCAATCAGATTTTTATCGTTACAGATCTGTGAGGCACTTTGCAAGGTATGGGCTTTGTGGAAATGATGAAAGAAAACAAAAATTTTACACAGCTCTGAAATCAAAGCTCTGTCATACAAAAGGTAAATTGATTTCTATGGCTACGCCGACTATCATGACATAAGTTTGGATAGCCATTTTTTCATTTATGAACCTCAATAAACTATATGCGTAAGCATTCTCTTTAACGTACATTAAAATCAGTATGAAACAGAACATAAACTCGTGAATGTAATAGCTTTTATTCAGAATTTCAATTTGTCGAGATTAAAACTTTAGAAGAATAAACAATTTTTACCCCATTTCAAAATGCTCAATTATACAATGTGTATTTCTGTATCATTTCACCCTTCAATAATGTGTCACGCTAACATATTTAAAATGAGTTTTGTGAAATAACTCCTTGTATTAGCTCTTTATTTTCGCAGGGACTTTTGTATTACAACTTGTTGAGAACCTCTGTGCAGAAATTGTAGGTTGTAAAAACGCAGAAAAAGAAAACTCAGAAAGTGAAAAAAGCAGGGAATGTGGGAAAGGCATGTATACCTGGGTATATGAACTATTTGATCTAAATGGTAAGTTTTATTGTATTAAGAAAATGTTTAAGGGTAGCTTTAACATGTTAATGAAATGATAAGCAAAATAGATATAATTTAGGATTTATTGTGTAGGTGCACGTGCAAATTATGAGATATGTCATCGAATACATTCAATTATATACATTTTGCAGTTTTCTGTCTATTTCCAGGAGATGGTCTGGTGGATCATTTTGAAAGAAATTACTATCACTATCAGAAAGATGAATGAAGATATCCTCTAACTGATTCACCAAACACACTTATAAAATTATTAATTTCCGCTAGCGGAAACAACGAAACACGTATATTAGACTGAGGAAATACAATTATACATTTTAGTCACTAGTGTGTTACATTTTAAACAAACGTTTGTATTTTCATATTTTCTAAAATATGCGTTTGCTGAAAGCACAATGTATTGTTTTGATAAAAGTTCATTGTGTTTATTTTAGGACTTCTACTCCCAAATCGGATCAAAACGTTTGTGTTACATATAAAAGCGTATTGATACTTTGCGAGTATTATTCAACCTGGTGTAAACACTCAACATGACGGCTCGCAATAAGACGAGTTTGTGTTACGATGATAATCATTGGTCAGAATGTCTTCCGGCCTACTGAACACGTGATATATTTGTATAATTATACAAAACTCTGAGTGGATTTAAGAAATAATAAATGCCTCCCTGTATTTTATCGTTGAATAAAATATAGTCAGGAATTTGGATGCGTGGAAATTAAATCACGAGTACGTAGCACGAGTGATTTAATTTTTCGCATCCAAATTCCTGACTGTATTTTATTCAATGATAAAATATAGGAACAATTTATTATTTCGCTTCTAACACGTTATCTTCTTTGAAACAATCCCGAACTTTATTTAACGCGTAGTAGTACATCATTGTAACCTTAAAACGCGAGATACGATTGGACGCGCTTGTTTACATACGTCACGTCGTTACGTCATTTAAGGCACGTCGTCCTTGGAAAAACGTTCTGTATTTTATCGTAAAATAAAATACAGGCTTTTCCCTATATGTTTATATAGGAAATGAAGCCGCTTGTGTTAGAATTACTATTCTATGCGTGCTATGCACTCGTGATTTAATTACTACGCATCCAAATTCCTGACTATATTAATCTTTATTCAACGATAAAATACAGGGAGACATTTATTATTTCTAAAGTATATTCGCCAAACTGTCTCAGATAATACACTTAACGAAACTTTTAACGCCCCCTAGTACAATATTAAATTTGTTTTTGTTTTATTCATTATATAACAACAAATATTTCTACAGATGCATTTGAAGTAATGGCAAATAATATTATGTAATAAATTCGCCCATTTTTAACTCTGTATACCGACTCTCCGGACGGGTGAATAATATGTCTTAAGTTGCACGTGCTGCACGTGTTCAACTTAAAATAACATAAGTCTCCGTAATTAGACGACCAAGATAAGGCGAAATCGATAGGTATTTTAGAAAGCAGCGCGCAACAACAAGAATTTGTGACAATTTACTTTTCGCTTATTTACGCTATTAGAAAACAAAAATCTTCTAATTTTCATTTTTTCAAGTGTATGTTTTCAATTTACTACCCCAGGTGATTAGTATCTATCTCATAGTTTTTAATTTTGTATGAATTGACTATTCAATTTTACTTTTGGCTTACTGTCTGTTCATCTGTTCGAACACTGTATTTGTAGCATAAATTAAACTTTCTTAGAATTTTGTTCATAACTTGGACACAAAGTGTTGAGTTTGTAATTTGTTAGATTTTAATACTGTTTTTATGAACTTGTTATCTTAAAAGTAACATTATGTGATATTAGATGGGTGAAAATCGATTATTTTTGTAACATCTTAGTCGGCATATAAATACAACTTTTTTGTGAATTTCAGTTTGTATGGTCATTTCATAGAATCGATCGTAAAACAAAGAATTGATTTCGAAATTGATTAAAAGTTTGCAGTCATTTTGGAAATGTAATGTTTGTGATATGTTCTAAATTTCATAACGACTTGTTTCCGATTAGTTGACTTATTGCACCTGGCAAAGAAATATGTGTTCTTTATATCCGGAATTTCACTGTAGCAGGTGTCGTAATACACGGTGTCTACTGTATTAAGATTCTAAAGCATTTAATCATTTCGTTACATAAGCACTTTCGAAGAAGATTCGTTAAAAGCAAACGTTTTTTACAATCGAACGTTCGAATCAATGTAATAGATCTTGTCTTCATTATTGAACATGTTTTCAAAACGTTTAAATTGATTTGTATAAAGTACATGTGCATTTGATAGACAGTAACTTTACAATCTCTGTACAAATCAGTCAAATTTGGTGTAAATCTATTCGCTTTTAGGTAAGAATCACTATCCAGCTTGCTATGTTCCTGCATTTGTTTTAGATATTTTTAAAACACCAATCTGGTCCCTAATGTTTTTAGCTGATAACATTAATGGGGGTCGTTGTATTTAATTGTTTAATCCATTCATTTTTACTTGAAATAAATAAATAATATAGAGAAAATGTTATGACAGTATTGTGCTTGTGCATGAATAACATTTAATTCAATTTAAAAAATACGATATACAGAAGAAACTACACTGTAGACATTAAAATTAATATTGATTTCGACTAATTAGTGTTTTAACACATCTGGAATATTTCACTTAAAGTGAGCTATTGTGAGATCCGTGTGTCTTTCTTCCGATTTCGGAGTGTTCAAGCCGCGTCGATTCGTCTACAATTATGGCCAACATGCAGGGGACAGTCATAGTTTCCCTATTATTCTCAATTATAACACCATCAGGACCCCTTTATAAGCAGTATCTGTGTTTCGACCTGTCGCTTTTTTGTCATTTTAGTTTTTGCCATTCATATGTTTCTTATCTGAGTGTTCAGGTCTTATTTTGAATACCTTGCTGATCTTGGAGCAACGAAAACGTTAAAAAAATACACGCAGCTTTCTTTTGCCGCATCTGAAAGGCATAATAGCAGCACGCATGGCAAAGCGTCTCCTGATGTCATCTCGCGTGGTGCAGCGTGTAATTTTAAATGCATGTCCAGGAGAGAGCGTTGAAATCAAATACAATGTACAAATATACACATGTATAGAAATATGTACTTTGCAATAATGATGTCAACAAATGTATTACCAATAAAGTATGTACGAAAGTGTTTTAGAAATGTGAAACACTTCAACCCCAACGAATGTAGGCATACATTATATAAATTCAATGTAGACTTTAAAATGTTTAATATAATCATTCTCAAAGAAGTGTTATATTCACCATCTGTATTTTTTCTAGTGTAAAACTAGGTCAGCAGGTCAAATCATAGAAAAACCTAGTGTGTATGCCATAGATGCTTCAGTTTTCATTGAATCTTCATGAAACTTTCTTAGAATGATTAATTTGATGAAATCTAGGTCGAGTTTGAATATAGGTCATCCGAGGTAAAAAACAAGGTCACCCGGTCAAATAATAGAAAACTCGCAAGAATATGTTTCAAAATGTATCCCTTCTTTATAATAATTCACTGATTTATAGTTCTCTTTACATGAATTATTAGTGTCAGTATACTACAATATTATGACATCCCGACCAAAACAAACACAGTATACATTAAAGGGAAAAATAAAAATTGAAAAAAAGCATGCACCCACCCACCAAAGACAATAGCGCTCTACCTTAAACCATAACTCAAGCATGTGGACTTCACAATTTAGTGATGTGTTATAAACTGTTGATGTGTAAGATTGAAAGAACTGCTCAACTATTTCTATGGTCGAGCATCTGGAGGAGACATTGAACTAATAAACAAGTGCCAGTTTGAATAATTTCATCATTTGTCTTTGTCAGGAAACTTGCACAAAAATTGGATATTTTTCATGTAAGTAACCCAAGAACTGAAATACATGTTTTAACAATATTTGCAACAAAACACACTAATACAGGTTCTAAAAGCTTATATAACAGTAATTTGATTGTGTATTATGTCAAAAGACCACCAGACTACATTTTAGTGATATGATCATGTTTTCACTGGTGGCCATTTTGTTCCGGGGCAAGTTACCTTAAGTTTAGTAAAAATCATTGAACCAAACATTTTGACCAATTATCATGATAATTGGATCGTAAATGTCACCTTTATGGCATAAACAAAGGTTTTCTATGTTTTAACATGCTGAGCAAGTATTTAACGGTATTGTATGTAAGGCACATCGGTGAAATTTTCTGGTACGTTCGGCCTTTTTCGTGTTCTGGTCTAGTCAGGTTATTACCCCAACCCGAATATTTACCGAAATAATCTGTTATTAGCCGTAAAAAATATTGTTTAATACAGATAACTAGTATTCATCATTTTTATCAGTAAAAGAACTGTGCCTTTATTGCACTGTTTGCCAATGTATTTTGTTCAATGTCAGTAACTTTGACCGAAGTCGAAGTATATTTAGTATTGTAAAGACATTTATTCACTGCTACCGATACGGTGATAACTTGATAATTGCCACCTCACCAGTGACCTTACAGCTACACGACCCCAAACATGCGTTGCGCTACGTTTATAGAGCCGCAACCGCCTAGAGGATTAGTTGTCTGAATTCAGACCACTTCATGAATTGTCGCCGGAATACAACATGTAGTCGGAAGTAGTTTCGTTAAGTTCTTCTTAAATTCCCATTTATTTTTGGGGGCTGTTTCATTGCCATTCTACTTTTTACTTATCATTATAATTGAATTCTATTTTTTAATTGTCATTCTTGTTTTGTTTTTTTGTTTTTTTTATGCCCCCGAAGGGTGGCATATTAAAATCGCACCGTCTGTCCGTCCGTCCGTCTGTCCGTCCGTCCGTCCGTCTGTCCGTCTGTCCGTCCGTCCGTGCGTCCCCACTTACAAATTCGTGTCTGGACTGTAACTTTGTCATGCATTGAAGGATTTTAAAATAACTTGGCACAAATGTCTAGCACATCAAGACGACGTGTCGCGTGCAAGACCCACATCCCTACCTCAAAGGTGAAGGTCACACTTGGAGTATGAAGGTTATGGAATCCTCTATATATGCACACATTCGTGTCCGGACTGTAACTTTGTCATGCATTGAAAGATTTTCAAATAACTAGACACACATGTCTAGCACATCAAGACGACGTGTCGCGTGCAAGACCCACGTCCCTAGCTCAAAGGTCAAGGTCATACTTAGAGTTTGAAGGTAATGGATTCCTCTATATATGAATATATGCACACATTCGTTTCCAGACTGTAACTTTGTCATGCCTTGAAGAATTTTAAAATAATTTGGCACAAATGGCTAGCACATCAAGACGACGTGTCGGGTGCAAGACCCACATCCCTACCACAAAGGTCAAGGTCACACTTAGAGTTTATAGGTAATGGAATCCTGTATATATGCATACATTTGTGTCCGGACTATAACTTTATTATGCTTTGAAGGATTTTAAAATAACTTGGCACAAATGTCTAGCACATCAAGCGGATGTGTTGCGTGCAATACCCAAGTCCCTACCTCAAAGGTCAAGGTCACACTTAGTGTTTAAAGTAATGGAATACTGTATGCATGATTACTCTGTCATGCATGGAAGGATTTTAAAATACATAGCACATTTATTGAGCACATGGAGAGGACACAGACTGTGAGGCACCTCTTTCGGGGGCATTCGTCACTTGTGAGGGACAGCTCTTGTTTTGTCATAAATTTCTTTTTTTCCAATGCGTTATCCATGTCAGTTTAGTCCTCACACTCGTTCGCCGTCATCGCTTACATCTATAACAAACATGTCTACGACACGTTCAAAAGCCACATTGTCTCTTCCCATCTTGTACATGGCGACAATCTGGTGTAACAGAATCTATAATATCTCGTGTCAACTGCTACTTTGTATGTCATGTGTGCCTGTGCTACTTTCCCTTTTACCTGAAACAGATATAAATATAGACAAAATACGATGTTTCATAATGCAGTAAACAATGTACTTAGAAGTTCATAATACTAGAATGTAAATGTTTACCTAACTAACCTGTGACCATATTAGCTTTGTCGCATTAAGTTCAGGGTGATATTGCGGCAGTGACAGACACCCTCTCGTGTATCACGTATCGTGGCTCATGCTTTCTTGCACAAATCAAGTACTAGTAATTCAGACTTCAGTATGTCGGTTCCGAAGGCTATTCCGTTCCTTTCTAACCACTCTGTAATTGTATGTTTAGTTGCAACCTGATATGAGTTGGACAAAGGTTGTGATACGGGGCGTTGTCAACGACAACAAAAGATCTAGGCGGTTAATTCGGAATCAACATCTCTGTTAGCCAATTGAAAAAGTTTGAACCGTTCATTTTACTGTAACCGCCACCTCTTCTCCATGATTTGACTAGCTCCCTATACAAAACCATATTTCGAAACAGCATTAACCACAATGAGTATTTCCCCTCGTGCACAAGACAGTTTCACGTCGACTTTATCATTACGCCAACACGTTTTCACTGAATGTGTAGAATGGACATACGTCTCATCTGTAAATATTACTGGCCTGCCATCTTGCCGAAACTTTTTTTTATCTTTCGAAGGTGGAGCAATCTATAAACTGTGTCTGTTCCCTCCATCAAGACAGTTCGATTTGAAGCACATCTTTTCCAAACAGACCCGAGTTCCTTCAAAGTTTCCTCAAGAACGACAGACTGGGTAAGGAAATGACGTCTCTTAGTATAGCTTCAGCAGTTGGAACCTCCTTGTGCCAATCGAAACTATCCAGCCGTACTTTGTCGGAAATGCTTTTCCTGAGTTTCCTTAAGCTGTTAAGAGACATCTTTGCAAATTTATTTGTACGTAGCTACTCTTATGTTTGGCTTTATGTTAGGGATACCAAGTTTCTACGGCTGTTGATTTATCCGCTACGCCACATGTAATACGACGAGACTATAGCTGCGTACATATACCTTTTCAAACAAAGTATGAAGGGATCATTTACTCCAGACTATCCATATACCTTGTTTATGTAATGTATGTTTAATGGAAATCTATTTTCCTCAAGGGACAATTCGTGTATCTTCATCACTGTGTATGTGACCCATGACCATTTCCTGTTTCTGATATCTCACACTTCATTACAGACGAAAGAATATCCAAGCAGCACCGGGTATTTCACGTTGTGTTGTTTAAATTTGACCGCAAAATGTCTTCTGTCGCAATTTCAAAGTCTTAAAAGTGACATGTAAGTAGAAAATAAGTGAACAATATTTTATCTTCTACTTATGTATTTGTCATATAGAATATTCTAGGAACATCAGCCAAAATGACAGCGCCCGTGTCAGTGGTTTGCTCAAAAGTAACATAGGGCTACAGTATGTTTTTTTATATAGAACACACCAGGAACATCAGCCAAAATGACGGCTGAATATTCTATATTACATATACATCCTGTACCCTTTTGCTACTTTTGATATAATCCCTGACACAGGTGCCGTCATTTTAGCTGATGATCTTGGTATATTCTATATTACAAATATAACCTGTATCCCTTTGCTACTTCTGAGCAAACCCCTGAAACAGGCGTAGTCATTTTGAAGCCATGACGTAATTTCATTTACATTAAACACTTTAGGGAAACACTAATCATTCGATTATGACATTAATTTCTAATTAAAAGAAAAAAGAAATTTGTGTAGAGATTGATGTTCTAATTTTTAGCGAATGTTCGTGTAAAACGGCTGAGCTACTGAAGGTCTAAAAGGTGGCGGGACAGACTTTTATGTAATTTTGTGTCAAATTATCTTTAAACATAAAGAAAACTCTTCAAGACTATTTTCAGTACAGTCTATGATGCCTAGTAATTTGGTGATGAGGTGATACGTTTCCTTTCAGGATTATCAAAATGTTGACAAGTTCATTATTGCACAGACACATTTACCGACTAAAGTGGAAGACTTTGTATCTATGCTATATCAAGAAAGATGTCTATGCGTTGTTTGCCTTGATGAGAAAAATATGATGGATAAAGTTTGCTCTATAAGTTCTTATCAACATGAGTACTTGTAATCGTATCTTTAGCTACTTTCCGAATAACTGTATCTTAAGAGTGTCAGTTATAGTTATACATAAATGGCAGGTTCTATGACATAATTTTATATGTTTCATACAGAACATTTATAAATTATCGTCTTGGCGTTCGGGCGGGCTCAAAACAGAAATTGTAAGGCTTAAAAAAAGTTTAAAGTTACTCACTCAAAATGGCCATTTTATCCAAGGCTTTAGGTAATAATACTCATGAATACGCTTTGGCTTCGCTGACCTTGTTGAATGTCTTGTTGTCAACTGACTGCTCAGGTAGACAGAAGTATGTAGTGGATTACCCTACACTGTGACTGGGGTCTTTGTGTGGTGTTCTTCCGGTACTTGTTCTCGTCAACTTTCAGTTTAATGTTAGATTTCTCGTTGAGTCTCCTTTTATTTTATTTGTTGTCAATTTAACAGTTATATATGAATAAGCTTCTTCGCTATACCGGTAAATATGGCAATATAAGACTGATTATATACTTTAAACTGAAATTGAACACCATCGTTTCTCGTCTGTATTGAAAATGGAATAGAAATGGATTTGCAAGTGATGTACGAACATTTCGCCCTAATTGAAAAAGAGTACTTTAGTGCTTTAGTTAATTGGAGCGAAAGTGACACACATTGAACATACACTCATATAAAACATAATTAACAATTAGGACAATGATATGTGACAGTTCTTGTGAAATAAAAAAAATCTTAATGTATATTCGAAAACGATTTAATGCTTCCTGTAACTTGTTTTCGGATCCATGACTTACTGAACGTTCTAAGAAAATGTTAAAGCCTCTACTCTGCATAAATACAACACAAGTTTCGCTATTCACAAATACCTTACTGCATCAAAAAGAGCTTTTAAGTAGTTTATGTAAGAAATGCCTTTGGTGTCATTACGATCAATAAATGGAATATCTCTGACAGTGCCAGGAGTTTATGAAATATTTTTTGTTCCACTTTTCTTTCTTTTTTTTGCAATGACTTATCTTATCGTTTTTTCTGTTTAAAAGTGCTTATGGCTAAAAATAATGAATTCTAATAAATGTAATCAATAAACATTTTGTTTGAAAATGACATCATTTTATTTAATGTTTTCCAGTGAATTATAGAGTTTTCTCAGTGAAATAAAAGTGATAATCCACAGTTTTGAAACAGTGGATTACCATTTTTATTTTTCACTGTTTTTACAATCTTTAGCCCGGATTTACGTCAAACGGTATACCGAGCGTTATTAACGCTGGAGACCATACGACGATGACGTCGTTAAAATGACGTCATTTGTGCTATGTTTTTTATGACGTTTCCCGCGATTTTCAATGTTTTATAGAAACAAACTCAATAAAAGTAGAGTTTTAACCATAAAATAAACAGAAAAATTGTTGGTATCAGTGTAATATCACGTTAATTTCACTCGTGAACACCAAAAGTAGTTATTTTCACTCGTGGCTGCGCCACTCGTGAAAATATCACTTTTGGTGCCCACTCGGTGAAATTATAACGTGATCTTACACCGAAACCAACAATTATCCTCTATATCATAAATTGTATGTATGCTGCAACAGTATTATCTAACTGGATTACGCTGTCTTTTTTGAGGCTGCAATAATATTACCCAAATTGTAGTGTGCCTACTTCTGTAGCCGTAATAAATAGTATACCTGACTGGACAATAAACACCGCTAAGTTTAGTCGACCCATTTTGATATTTTTAGCCAAAAGAAAATATTTGGTGTCCTGACAGTACAACGTTGTAAATGGAACAATTAAGAATTTATTTTGGGGGCGAGACTTGAGAGGAACATGAGGCTTTAATTAACACCATCTCTTACTTCTTATCTTTTAATTAAGAAATAATCTATGACTTGGAGTGCTTTATCGAATTTGAAGCATTCTCCAGAGGTGATGTGCCTGGCGGAATAATTCACGAGGGCGAAGCCCGAGTGAATTATTACGGAGGCACATTACCGACGGGGTATGCTTCAATTTCGATAAAGCACTCCAAGCCATAGATTATTTCGATTCTTATAAGACGAATGTTTGAAAACTATAGTGCCTACTACGGACTTTTTTTCAGTTCGGCGGTAATGTGTAAAATAGCATAAATAGTTGCTGTTGGAATTCACTCCCGAATTCGGGCAACATTCAAGATATCATACATAACTATATTATACAAATTTATTTCAGTCTAATCATCTAATACAGAAAATATAAAAAAATACCCGACTGTGACATTATGCAGAAGACGTCAGATTCAGAACCTAACAAAGCAGATAATCGATTTAAAAGCGAACCGTTAATCTGAACTGTACAACGTTTTAACGTGGAGTAATGACGTCAGTGTGATGACGTCAACGTTTTCATTCATTGTTTTGTATCCCGGAATCAAAACATTGTATGACGTTAATCTTGAATTTTCTTTGCCTTTTTTAAGGAAAACAAGGTGAAGGTATTCTTAGGCTTACTTGACGCAATCAAAAATAATATTTAGGTTCTTAAACACAACTTTTTCATGCAACTGATGTATTTATACAGATTTTATTTCTATTTCTATATTTTAATTTCTGCGCGGGCGTAAATTAGAAAAGTCGGAAGGAGCTTCTTCCATGTCCGAAACTCCGCCTTCTTTTCCGAGTGCTTTAATCATATTAATGCACTCGAATTGACTATAGACATATACCATAGGCATATTAGAATGTTTCGTATAAAGACTTTACATGATTGTGTACACATCAAAAATGTGTAGCTAGGTCTGTTTTAATTGAATTTAGTCGAAAATTCTTGCATCCTAATGTAATTGTAATATTTCAATCCACTTTTCCAACTGGGTATCCCAAGATGACATAAAGTGGAAAAATTGTTTGAATACCTTCATGTATATGATACATGTTCTCGTTTGACACAAAACCAAATACAGTTAGCTGAAAGATGTGGTTAGATACTGGTACTTAGCATTATTTGTTATCATGATAAAAATGCACTTATCTCTTCAAAAATACTTTCGATTGACATGCAATATCCTCTATTACCCATCAACTACATGTTTTTTCCTCTTCAAGCAGCGAGCCATATGATCCTCATATGGAAGTATTGGAAATATACAACATGTACATTCTGTCTTTCGTTTTATAGAGACACAATATACATTTTAGACTTTCAGGACAAGCCGACGAGGATAATTGACAAAAGACTGAAATATTTTGAAAACGTAAGGCACGACTTTTTCAATTGATGTATCGTCTTTAAGAGACAATGAGCACTTTTTACATTTTTTATGACAAAGCGACGATAAAGACGGCTATGTTTTGTCTCACACTGTACAGTGGAGCTCTATCAAGTTAAATTAAAGTATGCCCTTCGGGTCAGAACTACCAACCAATAGGTCGCTTATTTGAATATAGAGTTATAGGAAAACAAATAAAATCTTCTCGTCTAACACTGGCCCAGATCAAATCCGTCTTTAAAGCCAGTGCATATTCCTCAAAATCTACAAATAAATGAGACGCGTTATATGTCAATTACTTAGATGTTTATCTGTCTAACAGTGTATGCTGCAGAACATAAAACACCTTAACTCGGTCTCGAAATATAAAATGTATTCAATTTTACCTTTCTAAAAGATATTTCTTGTCTCATCGTTATTTCTATCTTTAGTAGATTATATAACTTCTATTTTAGGAACCGCCAGACAGTGGTCGATTAACACATGCAACAAACTTCTTGCACTGGCTCATATAACCAAAATAACCCGCACGTTTAATTAAATTTCATTCGTGCATAGTGTCATCCAAGTATGGTGTACGATCAGCAGTAACATTAAGTAGGTTCCATCTAATTAATTAACAGGTTCCTAGGAACCTTCTAAATATTTAGGTGTAACCTTCATATTCTGCGAGGATCGTACTAAATAATAAGTAGGGACATACTTATTAATGACTTATGACCCTTTGTAGATTACCCCATATTATTTTATAGGAGCCTACTAAATCGAATACATTGTTTTATTACATACGAACCGTTACATCTATCCATATGATCGAAAATTACATTTAAACACAAAAATCTTAAGTTTCCGGTATTTGGATGGCCTGAAAAAGGGAGAGATAATCAAAGGTTCTTCTTTGTTTGAAAAGTCCTTATTTTTTAATGCATAGATTGTGTGATTGTAACCGTTTTTTAGCATTATGCAACAATGATAAAACGGTTTTTATGATTTATTTAGCAATATCTAATACATGCACATGTATATTTGTATTTGCATATCTATCTCCGTACATCGTACACTGAAACAGATAGAAAACATGATCAAGTTATTTTCTTAAATATTATGTACATACACGTGAAGTTTGTCTCAAAAGAATGTCTTATAAATGTCTGCACACATGAAAATACTTAAATGTAATTCATTTGATTGTTTATGCACTAGCCTTTTTAAAGAAAGAATCAACGTAACTTTTTTGAGCACACTTTGCTTTGACAATTTTTTTTAAGGAAGCATATGAAGTTCGTGAACATATTTAAAGCAGTCAGAGTATTTTTCAGTTGTAAAGTTC
>JAFMSR010000009.1:6986730-7002732 GCA_022818135.1 Saxidomus purpurata
TCATTTACGCAGCATGTAGACCAAAGTACATATGTACTGACTTCCTTGACTTTGTGATCAATAATAACACTCGGATAGCACACATTTTTCCCACCTGACATTTGGATCCATGGTGTAACACCACAAGAAACCTGAAATCATTAAAGTAGATTATGATAGACAGAAGCATGCAAAACTGTTCACATTCTCATCAAAATCCTCTGAAGGCGTTCCGTATATTACTGTAAAACGTGATAACGTAACGATCAGAAAGGTGTGATATGTACGTAGTCAATGATGTCAAAGAAACGATCAGAAAAGTGCTTTATTATATGATCTATAAATAAACAAAAACTCATTAGTCCGGAGCACGACCAATGACGCAAAACATAATACATATTTCATGATGTTTGGGTTTTTCTCCAGTAAATATTATTGCTATATTTAGAACAGGCATTTTTTGACTTTTACCCGTCTAAATGCCTTGCATTGAATAGAACGTTAACGGTGCTTGAATCTGGCGACGTCACTAAAATAACGTAGGGATACGGACGTCGCCCGAGCAAGTATTTCAAGTATTGTATTAATGAAATACCCAAAACTTGCTTTTTGAGCATGAAATAAGCATTAAACATATAATAAAACATTTATAGACTCGCACGAAATTGAATATCTCCTAGGTCAATATTAATATCTTCTGGTGAATGTCACATCATATCAAATGCCTAAGAGTCTATAATTATATGATATGTACTTGAACGTAGTCAACAACGTTAACGTAACGATGAAAAAGGTGTGATATGTACGTTGTCATTAACGTTAACGTCACGATAAGAAATGTGTGATATGAATGTAGTCAAAAAAGTTTACGTAACGATTAGAAAGGTGTGACATGTACGTGGTCAATAACGCTTACGTAACGTTACGGAGGTGTGACACGTACGTGATTAATGACGTTAACGTAACGATTAGAAAGACGTGAGACTATGCATTCAATAACGTTAACGATACGATAAGAAATGTGTAATACGAACGTAGTCAATGACGTTAACGATTAGGAATGCGTGATACGTACGTTGTCAAGGTCGATAACTTAACCATAAGAAAGACGGGATATGAACGTAGTCAATGACGTTAACTTCACATTAAGGTAGTAGGGGTGTAATGAGAACTTCCTGTTTAATGACCATTTGGAATACTTTGGATTTTAATGTTGTATCTATTTTGTACTGTGGCGCAGTTTGGTAGAGCGTCTGCTCTGCGATCAAGAGGTCCTGGGATCAATCCCAGTAGGAGCCAATTTTTTTCGTCTTTTTTCTGTTTTAGTAGTTGAATTGAATGACCTGAAAATAGAGAATATTAGGTTACTGTCTTAGTGTGATTGAATTTATTAGGCGAGTTGGAGAAAGGTTTATACGGCGAGGCTCTGCCGAGCCGTATAAACATTTCGGAGACGAGCCTAATAAATTCAATCACACTAAGACGGTAACCTAATATTCTTTTTATCCTACCTTTTACATAAAAAATTGTCTTTTTCATTTTTTTTATTAATTAAGATTAAATTCCAGCTTTAAAACTGTCTGTCGCTATGACGCGTATGAATACATTACATCACAACCCAGTTACACATTTATTTCGATCAAGTTAATACACTACACAAACACGTCCGTGTTAGACTGAAGTGAAACAACATGCAAAAATAAAACTTAAAAAGCTCAACACCTAAAACTGTTATTTTAAGCTATTCTAAACTGAATGAGATAAACTTTACTGGTATGCTTTATTAATTTCTGCTACTGTGCTAGTCATATAAGTGACGTCAGTCAATACAACATGTGTCATGAACAGTGATGACGTGAAATATTCACTAAAAATACCGGATTTTAACATTTGTTAGCCATTACTTACTGATTGCATTTATAAATATGGACATTTTGAACACTGAAGACTGCACCATAAAACTGTATAGATTCTAATATGTGCTATAAGTGCGAGTGGGTGGGGTGTCGCTGAACTGGACCCTGGACTGGAGCTGACTGTGGTAAATAGAAATGTCATGTATATCTACGGGACGCGCTAAGTTGCTTGATACTGACTCGGTTGGTCTGAGACATGTAGTCAGCAATTGCTGATAGAAGATTCGAATATCATTTGTTTCTCTTTGGAAACAGGACTCTTGGCTTAGAGATGGAGTGGAACAAAAACCAAGTTGCAAAAAACAAGTGGAACATAGATTCAAACATGAGTCATTCGTGCGAGATATACAAGGATACAAACTGTATTCAGTGATAGCTTTGGGATAACATCTTTTATTCAAGAAATACTGTGATCCCATAATTTTCCTGATGGAATGATTGATACAGTGATTGAATGACTCAAATAAACAATATTGTACAATATCATATTAAAAGACAGGACTTCAAATCTTGCAATACTGACAAACTTCAATCCTTCCAGTGACAAAAAAAATGTATTTCAATACTCAATCAATAGGCTAACTTGTTGATTTAATATCACCTACCTATCATAATTTACAAACTTGAAAATTATTAGAAAGAACTTTAAAGAAGTAAACACAGGAGCTGATTAGTGACTTTATGACTAAAATGGCTAAATGTTGATAAGTTCTTGTTTATCTTTGGGATGCATGGAGATTAATGTTTTCTGGCATATTAAATTTTAAGAATAACATATCTACATGAAAATGATCACTGAGTGACTCTTTGGTTATAGGCCCTACCACAGCTCATGTTTCAATCACATACTTGGATATTTATCCATTTGGTCAGGGTCTACTGTATATAATAAAAAGACCATGCTTGGGATAAACCCTTTAAATTCAACAACAATGGTTTATCAGCAGATCAAGCATGCATCTTTCTTAAATATTTGCAGTTTTTCAAGAATTAAATAAATTTACACAAACTTGCAACATCATGGGTGTTAAAGTGCACAGACATTCAATTTTCAATCAAATACTTGGATATTTAACCATTTGGTCAGGGTCTATATAATAAAAACATCATGCTTGGGATAAACCCTTTAAATGCAACAACATGCAATGGTTTATCAGAAGATCATGCATGCATTTTTCTTAAATATTAGCAGTTTTTCAAGAATTAAATAAATTTACACAAACTTGCAACATCATGAGTGTTAAAGTGCATAAACATTCAATTTTCTCCACAGTTCTAGTTCATTCTAGTTAAATTCAGATACATTTACTGTATATTTTGGCAGAGAGAGAAAGATTAAAAACAGTGAAACAATTAATTTTGACAATTTAATACAGCATTTTCTTATTGAGAAAAAATCATGATTAGATCTACCAGTATTTATGTATTTTGAAAATGACATTTGTTGATGTTGAAAATTAAATAATTACTGCAGTATACAAAAGAAAACTCGTGTTTTTATTTTTATTGTGTCAGCATTTTAATCAATGTTTAATTGTTTACATGTACTTCATGACAGACAAACTAGGTCATGGAAGTAGTCCGTCATCAGCTGTTGCTAAGGCCAGTGAGGAAAGTTTTTCGTAAAGCTGTCCTAAATGATTTAAGACTTGTCATTCATCTTTGATTTTGTACAAAATGACAATATAAGTACTAGCTATAAAAGTCTGTGTAAAATGGCACATTGATATGAGTTGTAGCGTTTTAAAATCACTTTGATAGTCGATTAAAAGTTTAAAAATGGCGGCTAAAAAAGAATGTCAGTATGGCAGACCGTTGCCATGTCGTGTAAAGCTTGCCTGTCGTGTAAACCTCATGTTTATACGACAGGCCGATTTTGTACAAATAAAGCAGTGATGGTAGGATAAAATTATACCATTTTACAAGATTTGAAAATCGTATCTTAATTTTCCTAAATTTTATAAAGCTGTTCAATTGCTTGTAAGTATAAAAATTGACCGTGCTCACTTTTAAAAATATCTCAAAAAGTAGACGGTAAAACATTTTTTCCTCTTATATTTCAGTTCATGTACTTCTTATTAAAGTTTTATAATCAATTGTGATGCCCCTACTCCGAATCTTTTGCAACAGTCTTATATATTTACATGTGTTATATGTCTGGGGGCAAAATTTGGTAAAACGTATACCCTAGAATTTGGCATTATTGCACATTTTTGTTACACATTCATGTTAAGCTTGTAGAATTAAAATACATGTTTAGTAATTCTGCACTGCTTGTTACACTTTTTGGAACCGAGAACAAAAATAATATTTTTTATTTGTTTTTGTTTTTTGACGTTGAATATGAGGACATATTACCCGCCTAGACTGATATTACACAAGCCCTAAGGCGAGGGTGACATTATGTCGAGCCGGGTAATATATCCGCATATACCAAGTAAAAAAACCCAAATAACAATTTTATTAACCTTCCCTTTCATATATTTTACAGGATTCGGTTCATTTTTAAAACTTTTAACGACTGAACGTAAAAAGACAGTCCAATACCCTTATGAAACCCCAATTAATAACGTCATAAATTAGAACTAAAAAATTGACGTACTGTACGCGAACACTCTCACGTTCAGCGTGGGATACAATGACGGAATATATCAAGTGTATTTAACCGGCTTGCCCGTTAGTATCAATATCTATTTACATGTCATTGACCATTCAAACCATGGAAATTTCGTAGAAGGGTAATAAATGTAAATGAATACTTGCAAACATACTTATTTTAACTTTTAGGGTACTTTTAAATATGGTCAGTATTTCTAAAGTTGGGGCAAGGCAACAAAAAACGAAATAAATTTTTAATTAACGATGAAATGTCTTTATATTTTGTACACTATTCAGTTAACGGATGTGAATCATAAAAAATATTAAGTTTAATGTGTTTTGATATAGTGTCCATTAGACCCCCACTATCTTAATGTAAGATTAAAAAAGGCGTAATGTACTTTGTCAATGATGTTAACGTAACGTTACCGTAACAATTAGAAAGGCGCAATATGTACGTAATCAATAACATCAACGTAACGATCAGAAAGGTGTGATATACACGTGGTCAATGACGTTTACATAACGATAAGAAAGGTGAGATATACACGTGGTCAATGACGTTTACATAACGATAAGAAAGGTGAGATGTGTTAGTGTTCAATAACGTTAACGTACCGACTAGAAAGGTAAGAAACGTACGTAGTCTATGACGTTAACGTGACGATAAGAAAGGAGTGATACGTACGTAGTCAATGACGTTAACGTAACGATCAGAAAGGCGTGATACGTACGTTGTCAATGACGTTAATGTAACGATCAGAAAGGCGTGATATGTACGTAGTCAATATGGTTAATGTAACGATCAGAAAGGCGTGATATGTACATAGTCAATATGGTTAATGTAACGATCAGAAAGGCGTGATATGTACGTAGTCAATGACGTCTATGTAAAGATCGGAAAGGCGTTATATGTACGTAGTCAATGACGTTTATGTAACGATCGGAAAGGCGTACCAAAGATCATTAGAAACCTCTCTCATACGTTATGCTGCCAGTGATTTAGGTTTCTTTATAGACTCACGAAGGCACATTGAATAATGTAAACAAAAGTGTTACCATGAGATGACGTGTAGAATAAAAGGTTGACGTCATCTAGTTTATTGTAACATTTATACTGACCGCTATCGGTTGGATCCCTGCAGTAATTGTTAGCTGCAGTCACAGAATACGAATCCTGTGGAAACAACGAGCCTTCATTATTGTCATGTTTATGTGGCACTTGCGAGTCCCAACGTTGACATTCCCTCCCAGACTCTCCGCGATGCCACGTCCCGCTGTAGTCTCTGAGATAGCCCGGATCACAATCTGAATAGGTATAAATATATACTTAAGGACAAAAGTTCTGTCCGGTTCAAAATTGTTTAATTAAATTTTAATTGTACATTGTTTTTAATTAAAATTTTTATTTGCAAATTAATATTTTGAGACTACTTGCTACATTACAAGGTGTTAAGAATTCTATACAAAACATTCAATCAACCGTGACGGTATAAACCATGAATTTCACATTTATCTAAAATGTATGTACATGAAGCTTATAATCACCAAAATTTCAAGTGATTTTTGTTACCAAAGGATATTCCTATTGAAAGACGTAAAAATTTAGACAAATACTCAACATATGTTGTTATTACGAAGCTTTCAAGATAGCAAAATTTGCGCGTTTTATGTCGGCTGGAGGACAGTGAGCATACACCACATGTTGCACGTGCGTTATACGCACACGAACATTCTATCCGACGCCACGAATATTGAAAATGTGTAAATTGACTCGAAAATGATGATATTCTTATTCTTGCATACCCCCGGGGAAAGTATTGGCGGATCCCAGCACGAGGAGGGAAGAGATCAGCCTATACTTTCCCTAGGGAAAGTACATCTCGGGCTTACTTGACAGCACCCGAACTACTTTCTTGTATTCAACTCGTACCTGGAACACTTTATTTCCGAGATACGTTTCACGGCGGTTTACAAGTGAAAGATTAGAATGTTTTTCGTAAATGTAAACTAAGGTCTCATAAGAAAGCACACACTTCAATATTTTTCAAGTTAATGTAACAGGAATTTAATTTTATAGGAATGGTTCGAATTTTCAGGGTACGCAATAACGGTTCAAATTACGAAAATTGTTGGTAACGAATATCCATGAAGTTTTGAAGCGAGAGTTGATTGCGAAAAGAAATGGTGCTTTTTATGGTGTCACAAGCAAGAGCATCAAATTTTAGAAATGTATAGCAACAGAATATATTCACATTTCAAAGAACATACCTTTATTTTATGTTTTCCAGTGAATTATAGAGTTTTCTCAGTGAAATAAAAGTGATAATCCACAGTTTTGAAACAGTGGATTACCATTTTTATTTTTCACTGTTTTTGCAATCTTTAGCCCGGATTTACGTCAAAAAGTATACCGAGCGTTATTAATGCTGGAGACCATGCGACGATGACGTCGTTTAAATGACGTCATTTGTTCTATGTTTTCTGATGACGTTTCCCGCGATTTTCGATGTTTTATAGAAACAAACTCAATAAAAATAGAGTTTTAACCATAAAATAAACAGAAAAATTGTTGGTATCGGTGTAACTCGTGAACACCAAAAGTAGTTATTTTCACTCGTGGCTGCGCCACTCGTGAAAATATCACTTTTGGTGCCCACTCGGTGAAATTATAACGTGATCTTACACCGAAACCAACAATTATCCTCTATGTAATCATACTTTTTTCAAAACAAAAAATGGCGGTAAATGACGTCACAGTTTCTCTTGATAAATGACGTCATTTTGTAAACAAAACAAGTTAATTGAGTCAATGTTGATGGTATAGTCGCATTAATCAAGTAAACTGGACGTGAGTAAGGAGAATTTCTGTTTAGGATTTAATTGATTTTTTTTTATTCACAACGTAAATAAAGTATAGTTTTGGGTGCGATCAAGCACTATGTTTTTAGCTCTAGATACATAAACAGTGGTAAATTCACGTGTGAACCTACCAAATTTCCTACGCAAAGGGGTTCCATGCGGGGAATTATATTTAATCAACATGAAGTTTTGATTTACCGCTCAACATAGTAGGGCCTATTTAAAGCGGTTTCCTCGTGAATCTGCAATAACATCAAATAAAGTATGCAAGAAAAAGGATCTTACATGGTCTACTGTGGAGGACTGGGTTGTTCCGACCCTCGGGAAAGCGGGGGGAGTCGGAACCTCGCTTCGCTCGGTTCCTCCTATCCCCCCGCTTTCCCTCTGGTCGGAACAACCCAGTCCTCCACAGCAGGCCATGTAAGATCCTCATATGCTTTTCTAATTATGAACAAAATATCCAATTTCAGTTTTTATATTTCTTTAATTATACCGGACAGAACTTTTGTCCTTAAGTATACATAATTGCGGTCTCCGGGATATAAATAAACATTATTAGTTATACGGGTTTTTGCCGTGTACATCTGGACATGTACCCTTTTTGTATTGTATGTCGCCCGAGCCGTAAGGCGAGGGTGACATACAATACAAACAGGGTACATGTCCAGATGTACACGGCAAAAACCTGTATAACGATTATATAATACCGCAATTTAAAATTATTGCGCTATTTCACAAGAATATGTATTTTCAATAATCTTAAAATGGAGCCGTATCGATCAAATATGTACACGGATCGATTAACCAATCGGAAAGCGAGCATTTTGGTAGCGGTATTATATATGACGTTAAGATATGTGAGGCAGCCCGGATATTCACATAATCTTCAGTGATATCATTAAAGTCACATTAACACTTTATATATAATAATTATAACTAGTAGAGCTTATATTACCAATAAATATATCTCACCGTCTTTATTCGAAAATCATTCCTAATATTGTGAAGGAGCAACAAAAACATAATAGAAATATATGCGTCAAAATTGTTTAAGACTTATAAAACAAGGTTCTTATATCATTAAATTTACATATTTATTTTTTTGTATACGAACATTTTAAGTGCTAACGCGACTTTAAATATAACAATAACAACAAGTTTTTAATACTTGGATTTTTGTTATACGCGGTAAAAAGTCAATATCATTGTATCAAAATTACTCGGAAATACGTGTTTTCTTGCTCTGAATGAGTAGACTTAAACTGAAATTTTCTCGTCAGGTTCATAAGGGTACTAACATGCTTGCCAAAATATGTAATGCATTCAGAGGTATTACTTATCAACGGACATATGTTATCTTGTGGTTTTAGACTCGTACTGCCCTAGTGGTATGAGAAGCCTAAATCGGTGAAAACCGGAAGCAGGTTAGTTTGTGTAGGGAACTTGCGGACCTACACCATGTGTCTGATTGCTGATTGGCTGAAACTAAGTGGATGTATACAAGAAAAAATGTTTTGAATTACATCACAGATGAAATATGAAGAGAAAAATCTGGATATAAATTATATTCAAAATATTTGGTATTTGAAAATACTGACATATTTGGTCGGTGACCACTAAAACTGCCACAAAAATGGGGGTGGTGTCATGTAGCTCCAAATTACTGGCATAAAGTATTGGATCACATGTATAAATTTTATTTTTATGTGGGACTAGGATGATTCTACAAAATAAAGTTCATTTCAGCAGTCGGTGAGATTTTAGGTAGTCGCACCGGAAGAAAACCTTATAATGTAAGTCTATGGAAATGTATTTAGGCGTCTCATACCTAGTATATGTAAGTCTTGTATGGAATACAAGAACTATCTTTAAAAAAGATAGTCGGTACAATATTTAGTATATGAAAGCGATTGTTAGCTAGATTTTTATAGTAAAAAGTAATTTTATTCAGTCGGAAGGAACCAAATGTCACATAGTGAGAAAAAAAACCAAGACCGGGATTCGAACCCATGTACCTTCCCTTGCAAAGTTGTTAAACCTTATATTCTCACAACTGAGCTAAACGGCCTCCCCAATAGTAATTAAATGTTTCAGGGAAACAAACTTAATTCTTGTTTTTCTTATAAATATGCTACTCGAATTATTGACCGTTATTCACTGGCCGAGAAAGACTTATAATTAACATTAATTAGGAGGTAACAACATATTATGTTTATAGATATGAATTATTTACGTACTTAAATTATAAACGCATTCAAAAAAGACTGAAAACGCAGAAGTATCTTATTGTCTATTCTCATTCGATATTATCCAATTAGAAGGTACCTTACAGCGTTAATTTCTCATTTCAAAAAATGTTATACACATTCTACTTATCATTTCATTGGCGGTTGAAGAGCTCCAAACTTCCGGTTAAAAGCGAGCTTAATACAGCTGCGTCGAAAAAACGGAGTTTATATAAAAAAAATAATATTTTGTTTTACGTGCAAACTCAAAATCTCAAATGTCTAGTTGACAGTTAAATCAAAATGTAACAAAATGTCAACATTTTTAATAGAAGTGTCTACAGTAGACTCCGTATATTACGAACCCAGATATAGCGAAAATCCGATATAAGGAACAAATTATGTTGGCCGGATTTTTTCGATTTTTTAAAATTTAATAATTATGTAAATGTTGTACTCCAGATATAAGGAACAAATTATGTGGGCCGGATTTTTTCGATTTTTTAAAATTTAATAAATATGTAAATGTTGTACTCCGGATATAAGGAACAAATTATGTGGGCCCGATTTTTTCGATTGTTTAAAAATTTAATAATTATGTAAATGTTGTACTCCGGATATAAGGAACAAATTATGTGGGCCCGATTTTTTCGATTTTTTAAAATTTAATAATTATGTAAATGTTGTACTCCGGATATAAGGAACAAATTATGTGGGCCCGATTTTTTCGATTTTTTAAAATTTAATAATTATGTAAATGTTGTACTCCGGATATAAGGAACAAATTATGTGGGCCCGATTTTTTCGATTTTTTAAAATTTAATAATTATGTAAATGTTGTACTCCAGATATAAGGAACAAATTATGTGGGCCGGATTTTTTCGATTTTTTAAAATTTAATAATTATGTAAATGTTGTACTCCAGATATAAGGAACAAATTATGTGGGCCGTATTTTTTCGATTTTTTAAAATTTAATAATTATGTAAATGTTGTACTCCGGATATAAGGAACAAATTATGTGGGCCCGATTTTTTCGATTTTTTAAAATTTAATAATTATGTAAATGTTGTATTCCAGATATAAGGAACAAATTATGTTGGCCGGTTTTTCCGGTTTATTTTTTATTTAATATTTTAATGTTGTACTCCGGATATAAGGAACAAGTTAAATCGGTCCCAAAGAATTCGTTATATAAGGAGTTGACTGTATTTATCTTGTAAGTGTAGTATTGTAGGAATGTGTCACTTTTGCCTTTGTATTACGCCACAAATAAAGGACAAGAAAACTGGGGAAATTGTCCTTATTTTCTGAGGTATAGGAACAATCATTGCCGCAGTTAAGTACCTTTTGTTTGACAACAGCCATCACAGTCTTCACACCCAGGTGGAGCGTCCTCACTTCCTACACAGACCTTGGTCTTACCCTGGCTCTCGCAAATTTCCTGCTCAGACATGCCACTTTCCCTGTCTTGATCCGTGATGAGGTAGCAATCATGCTCATTTTCTAAAGTGATTGTTTCGTACATTTAAAATAAATTCTTACATGGAAGTACAAAGAGTGGAAAATTATGTTTTATTATACAATAAACAACGTTTTGAAGAGAGGATCGGTTTGACGTTTGAAATGACGTCATGTTGTGCCACATGACGTTTATTCGCGTAGAAAATAACCTTTTGCATTTATTCATCGTTTGTTATATCTGGCCATGTCAGAGTCGTTATAACATCCCTTTTCAGTGTGTTATAGTCTTATATAGTCAAACCTGTGTTAAAGACCACCTCTGACTAAAGATAACCCTGAGAATAAAGACCAATAGGGAGATCACAGTTCACTATTGATCTATAGTAGAACTAGCTGTGACTAAAGACCACCTGTAAACAAAGGCCACATTTGTAGCTTCCCAACGGTGGTCTTTGTTCACAGGTTTGACTGTAAATGTATTGTTCTGATGCTCAGCAATAAACCCCTCATGCTCTGACCATCGTGGTTAATTACCGCGCATCAGAACTCCAGTTTATTGTTTTTAGACCATGAACACCGCAGGAACGTATATTATTTCATAAATATACGTTGGTATAATGCATTCGTTTGTACAAAACCTAAACATAATATCAATTGCTTTTCTATCTTATAGTGTGTACATCTCTCCCAAATCCGTAATATATATAATGTTGTTCTCGTGACCTGCGCAGATGTATCAATTGTCGTATATGCGTTTTCATTGTTACCATTAGTATTTACAACTAATATGAAAATAGGCAATACCTATATCGGGCGAAAGCATAACTTTAGAAATGGTACGAATTTTCAGGGGACGCAAAAACGGTTCAAATTCCGAAAATTATTGGTCACGAATATCCATAGAGTCATGCATCGAGGGTTGATTGCGAAAAGAAATGGTGCTTTTTATGGCGTCACAAGAAAGAGCATCAAACTTTAGGAATGTGTATAAATAGGATCTCTTTACATTTCAAAGTACGATGCTGAAGTGTTGTGTTTTCAAACACAAAAATTGCAGACATTTAATGACAACAACAACAGAGTACCTGTAAATGCAATTGGAAGTCTTCGGCAAATTCCCTTACCCTTCATTCTGCCGAGACGTTGCGATTGCGTACAGACGGTGCATCGTTATAAGTATGTTATCGTATCGTCCATGGGTGCGGACAAATTGAAATCTTCCATGGGTAATCGTGAATTCATTAATTTTATTGCTTTCAGTATTCAATTAAATACTCGTACATACGTTTACCTATGGTCGGGCTTGGCCCGAAGGGCGTTTCGCGCCCTTCGAGCTTTCGCCCGTAATATTGAACACAATCTCTTTTTGATTTTGTCTGGTCTTATTTCCAAAGATTGACTGAACTGATCGACGATTGCCGTAGTAATTCTGTGAGATCATAGAGCGACCAGACCTCGGATGAGTTCAATTAATCTATCACTGTGTTTTGCTGCTCTGGCATTTTTGTATATGTTAATGATATTAGCGTAACCTGTTTTGTTTTTGATGACACGTGCCATGAAAGTTTGCACGTGAGTTTGCCTTTGCAGCCAGTGCATAATTATCCTGACCTCCATATACTTGGAGCCTGATCATGGCCTCAATTGTTCGCTATTCAGTCAATACATATTCAATGACCACCACTTTGAAAACTAAATGACACTTTCCGAATTGAAAGACGGGCTAGTTCATAGCAGAAATATAGCGGGGAAAGGATAAATTGGTAATAATACTGTTCTTACTGTTCCTCTTAGGTTCGTTACACCATGATATACCACAGCTTTCCCAGCGCGTGTCTGGATCCGTCGTATAGCACCACAGGTACCCTGTAGAATGCATAAATAATATTAGAAGACACATGCTCCAAACAGCAGTCAGGTATTATTTTCATACGAAATACAAGAGGTGGTCAAGAATTAATACGATTATGTCTATATATATTATATGAGCTGTACCATAGATACTCGGGGTTTGGACATAATAAAATAATTGAAACACTTTTTTAAAATTCTTGTTTTCACTTTCACTCTCGTGTATATTATATATATATACGATAATTGAAAAAAGAGTTTCACTATAGTATGTCATAATTATATTTATACGAGAATTTGATAAAAAGAGTTTCAAATATATATGACATACTAGAGTGAAAACGAGAATTGAAAAAGAGTTTCAATGATATTTTTTCTGTCGAACCCCGAGTATCTGTGAGCAAGGGCCCTTTCGTATCTTCAGAAGAATTCGCAATTTCTCGTCGATGACACTCAAATACTTGTGTACGAGACAATGCTCTTTTCTGTGGATGTTCGCTTTATCAATTCATATGTTTAGTAGTTAAGCAGCCCGGAGAACATAATTTTTTTTTATTTTGGCAATTAAAGGGCAATAACTTGGGAGTGACTAGGGCGATTTTGATGGTTATCGGACTTTGTCGAGATATAGGGCCAATGAACAAAAACAGTATTTAAGTGAAGACTGGTTGAGAATTGTTTAAGAAAGAGATAGGACAACTCTAAATTTGTCAAATTTTGACAATTAAAGGGCACCGAAGTGACTGGCCAGCGACCTTGGCAAAGATATTACATCAGTTAAGATTCACAGCAAGTATTACGACAGTTTGATGAGAGTTATGGAAGTAAGAGATCGGGCAACTTTGTGGATGTCGTACCGCTAGCGATCCATCAATACGGCTGGCTTATAAAATTACTTCAATATGAATTGTGACCTGTTCAGCGTCAAAGTTGACGTACCATCATTTCCAGGATCTCTGCAGTAATTCCTGGCTTTACACTTTGAACCTTTTGGGAATAGGCTGTCTGTGTAATTATGTTCGTGTGGTATCTGTTCGTCCCAACGTTGACATTTCAGTCCCGACTGGGTCGTTGACCTTGTAGTCATATAGCCATGTGCATCATAGAAACATTCTGCAACAAATAACAAATAAAATAATAAATTCTTTCAAATATTCCTCAGAGAATAATAAGTTTAACTATTTTTCTATTTAAAACAACTCTTTAATTCAAACTTAGAAAATCAATATCAAAATAAAAAAAAAGATGGTCAACATGTAAATTGTAAAAGTGCAGACAAATCTCCTGAAAAAGGCAGTATTGCCGAAAATTTGAATTAAAGAGTTGTTTTAAATAGAAAAACAAATAAAATAATAGTTACTTGATTGATTAGAAAGATATAACAATACGAAACCTCGTGCTTAACTATTGAAACTGAGACAAATCAATTAAAGGGCATGTCACAGTAATGACTATGACATTAAGCACTGACTATAAGAACCGGTATATGGCAAAACTAGATAGGTTTTCAGTAGAACACTTGTTTCGCCCTCTTACGGTTTGTCAGAATAACCAATAATATTTTAACAAAATCTAGGTACAAAAAACGGGCATAACATTGTCATATATGACAATGACCTACACAATTTGGCGGCATCGTGAACCATTTGTCATAAGCAATGCAATTGTAATGTTTGATGAAGAATTCTTAAGAAATAGCAAAGTTATAGCCAACGTTAAATTTTCGTGACAAAATCCAAGTACAAAAAGGGGAATAACTCTGTCAAATATAACCTTGACCTACAAAATTTGGCGGCATCATGACCCTTTTTTCATGAGAAATACACATATAAAGTTCAATGAAGAAATTTAAGAAATAGCAAAGTTATAGCCGAAATCTACGTTCAAAAATAGGCATTACTCTGTTAAATATGACCTTGATCTACACAATTTGGCAGCATCATGACCCTTTTGTCAAAAACAATACTCTTGTAAAGTTTTACCCCAAGAGCTCGCTTTGAACATACCTGACAGAGGACAAACAAAAATGCTAGGCACCAACTATTTCGGCCTAAGGTTTTCAGTATATGATACGAAAATAAGTGACAAACGAAAAATCGGCGATTTTCAGCTTACTATTTCAACTATAAGGTATCAAGGTATTGCAAGAAGTGATTATGAAACATTTTTATTGATGGAAACTTACATTTTGTAACTATTTTGGCAAACATTTGATTAAATTAATAAAAAACTTTTGTCAGCATTCATTTTGAGGGGATTATTTTTGTCAAAAATTGGGGGAAATATACATCATTTTAGGAGGAGAAATTTCGGTCCAAAATCGGTCTGAAAACAATTGTTAGACGAATGCAGCTTCTGGACGTTATCATTTGTATAAAAAGACCTCTAATTTCGCGATTTAAAAATTTTCAACTTTTGAAAAAAAAAATTTTGACAAAATTTTTTGTTGTTGAAAATACGAATAAAAAGGGGCGGCGGGTTCGAGTAACGACAAGTAAAAAACACTGGCCTTAATTGTACAACAAAAACTCTACATAAATTATTGAATGGTTAACTGTACTGCAGTTTACTGTAAACCGCTGATTTTATCGATAATGACTGGAAGTACATAGCTGTAACTTTGAGGTTAAGTTATAACACTTGCGAAGATTCTATCATTTATGTTGGGTATGTCCTTTTATGTTGTAAATAAATAGCCCAAACGTGTACGACATAAAATATGTAAATCAAATTATCATTTTTATCAAAGTGAGTATATGAATGACATACAGCAGTAAGGACTGCATTAAGTGGGCAAATTTATCTGGCATCCGATGGTACGGTGTATTCCTGCTTTTTCCTACATTCTTGATTTCGTTAAACGTCTGTAAACCTTATTTGACTTGAATATAGTTAATAGAACTTCACTTTATCAGATGTAACTCGCCTTATCATTGGACGACAAATATAACTTCACTTTATCAGATGTAACTCGCCTTATCATTGGACGACAAATAGAACTTTACTTTATCAGATGTAACTCGCCTTATCATTGGACGACAAATAGAACTTCCATACTAAATGTTTGTGTTGACTTGCATATGTTCTATGAAATATAAAAAGGTCTGT